>ML375022.1:0-13966 GCA_005239525.1 Nicotiana knightiana
CAGATTTATATTTGCAACGCCCGTTTAGTCTTTATAGAAGACATAGTTGAGCGTGATCATCTACCTGCAACGGTATTGATGTGAGTTAGACTTTATCAGAAAACACATTAGCCATCTGTACCTGAGTAAGACAATCTTAGCCAATACGGTGAACTGGTCCCTAGAGTGGTCTTAGCATGCCCAGAGCCATTTGATTCTTCTCAAAATATTCCCTGCCCAGTGCCTTGGTGAATATCTGCAATCTGATCTTCAGTGCAACAAAACCTCATACTTATGTGTCCCTTCTCAACATTGTCTCTGAGAAAGTGATGTCTCACATCAATGTGCTTGGTTCTCTTGTGTTGCACCAGGTTCCTTGCCATATTGAGTGCACTGGTATTGTCGCATAGCAGTGGAATATTGTCGATAAACACCCCAAAGTCCTCCAGTTGTTGTTTGATCCACATCAATGGAGCACAGCAAGATGCATCTGCAACATATTCAGCTTCTGCTGTGGACAAAGCCACTTAGTTCTGCTTCCTTGTGCCCCAAGAGATTAGGCACGATCCAAGAAAATGAGCCATCCCTGAAGTGATCTTCCTGTCCACCAGGTATCCTGCATAATCTGCGTCAGCATAACCAATAAGATTGAAGTTGTCACCTGAGGGGTAGTATAGCACCAGGTCCTGTGTGCCTTTGAGATAACGTAGAATCCTCTTTGCAGCTTTCAGATACGACTCTTTGGGATTGGATTGGAACCTTGCACACAATCCCACACTGAACACAATGTCTGGCCTGCTTGTTGTGAGGTAGAGAAGAGAGCCAATAATGCCCCTATACATTGTTTGATTCACAGGAGAGCCAGAATTATCCATGACAAGTTTGGTAGCTAGTGCAATGGGTGTATCGATCACTTTGGAGTCTTCCATATCAAACCTCTTGAGCAGTTCCTTGATATATTTCTGTTGACTGATGCATGTTCCCTTAGAAGAATGCTTCACTTGAAGACCTAGGAAGAAGTTCAGTTCCCCCATCATGCTCATCTCAAACTCACTTCCCATGAGCGTAGCAAACTCCTTACACAGTGATTCTGCTTTAGCCCCAAAGATAATGTCATCAACATACACCTGGACTATAAGAAGGTTCCTTCCTCGTTTCTTCAGAAATAAGTTGTTGTCAATCTTGCCTTGAGAGAATCCATTGTCTAGTAGGAACTTGGACAACCTTTCATACCAAGCTCTGGGAGCTTGCTTCAAGCCGTACAAGGCTTTGTCCAGCTTGAAGACATGCTCTGGATGAACATGACTCTCAAAACCAGGAGGTTGCTTGACATACACTTCCTCCTTGAGGAATCCATTTAAGAATGCACTTTTCACATCCATTTGAAACAATGTGAATTCCATATAAGATGCAAAGGCAATGAGAACTCGAATGGCTTCTATGCGAGCCACAGGAGCGAAAGTCTCATCATAATCAATCCCTTCTTCTTAGTTGTATCCTTGAACCACAAGCCTGGATTTATTTCTGGTAGTTTTCCCATTCTCATCAAGTTTGTTCCTGAATACCCGCCTGGTTCCTATGATGGTTTTGTCCGAAGGTCGAGGTACCAGATGCCATACCTTGTTTCTCTCGAACTGATGAAGCTCTTCCTGCATAGCAATGATCCAATCTGCATCCTTCAGGACTTCCTTGATATTTTTGGGTTCTATTTGGGACAGAAAGGCTGAGAAGGCTAGGGAGTTTCTAGTTTTTGATCTAGTTTGGATTCCGGAATAAAAAGGGTTGATTATGTTATCAAGAGGATGAGAGATTTTATGCTTCCAGTTTGGAACTTGTAGCTGACTAGTGGAAGTGCTTGGTATGTTGGTTGGGCTTCCTTGTGACTCCTGTTCTGCAACCTGAGGAGTGCTTTCCACTTTGTCCCCAACTCTTTCCTCAGCTTCTATAGGGGAGATAGAAGTACCAGGTTCCTCATGAGGTCCTGAGGAAGAGGTTGAGCTGCCTTCCACTGTCTCCTTTGTTTGGCTCATCATATTAGCCTTGCCATTTGATACATCGGAGATTTCCCCTGGAACCAAAAGTGGTTCTTTGTCTTGATCATCATCGTTGTTGTCCTTGTTTGAGAGGGGAGTTTCATTGAAGAGTACATGAACACTCTCCTCCACACATTGAGTTCTTTTGTTATACACTTTGTACGCCTTGCTTTGAGAGGAATAGCCCAGAAAGATTCCTTCATCACTCTTGACATCGAACTTTCCCAGCTGATCCTTCCCATTATTTAAAACATACATTTGCTGCCAAAGGCCCTTAGATGAGTCACTTTGGGCTTTCTTCCATTTAGCAGTTCATATGGGGTCTTGTTCAGGAAGGACCTGATCATACATCTGTTCACCAAATAACAGGCATTGTTGATTGCCTCAGCCCAAAAGTTTTTCGCGATCCAACTGTCTATTAGCATTGTTCGAGCCATGTCCTCCAGAGTCCTATTCTTTTGTTCCACAACACCATTTTGCTGAGGAGTTCTTGGAGCTGAAAATTGTGTGTGATTCCATTTTATTACAGAATTCATCAAATCTTGCATTATCAAACTCCGTTCCATGATCAGACCTGATGCATGCCACTTTCATGCTCATCTTCACTTGAATTTTCTTGACAAAGGCCACAAATACCTCAAGTGTTTCATCTTTTGAACGAAGGAACAATGTCCAAGTGAATCTAGAGTAGTCATCCACAATCACAAAGTTATATTTCTTTCCACCCCTACTTGGAATTCTCATTAGTCCACATAGATCCATGTGGATGAGTTGAAGAGGTCTGGATGTGCTAACATCTTTCTTTGGTTTAAAAGATGATTTCACATGTTTCCCTGTTGCGCATGCATCACATACCTTGTGATCCTTGAACTTTGAATTAGGAAGACCGCGAACCAGGTCCTTCTTTATCAGTTTGTTCAACAGAGAGAAGTTGGCATGTCCTAGTCTTCTGTGCCACAGCTCAGCATTATCTTTAACTGCCTTCAGGCAGTTCACCTCACCTGCTTCCAGAGATTTGAAATAAGCAATGTAGATGTTTTTGTATCTCTTGGCTATCAACACCACCTCTCCAGTTACTAAACTAGTAATTGTGCATGTTTTTGACAAGAATTCCACCTTGTTTCCTGTATCACAAATTTGTGAAATACTCAAGAGGCTATATATCAAGCCATCCACATAGTAAAAATTTTCAATTGAGTGTTCCAGAGATCTTCCAACTCTTCCTACGCCTAGGATGTACCCCTTCTTCCCATTTCCAAAGGACACATCCCCTCCTTGCAGGGCCTTCAATGAGAGAAATCCATAGTATTTCTAGTTGTATGCTTTGAGCATCCACTGTCCATAATCCACTGTAGCCGGTTTTCCCTCACTGATCCCTGCACACACAAATCAATGGTCAGATTTAGGAACCCAAACAAGTTTGGGTCCCTTGTAATTTGGAAATGAGTGAATGAGAACTTTTCTAGTCCATGCTGGCAGGATTTTGTGTGTTTTGTTGGGACCTGGTCCCTGATCAGGGTTTCTCCTGCCTGCAAACATTTTATTTTTCTGGACTGATTGGTCCCTGACTGGACAGCTTTCCTTGTAGTGTCCATTGTTCCCACAATGGGTACAAAGCCAATTGTCAGGGACTGTAACATACTTGCTGTGAGGGTTGTAGGGAGTTTTCTCCCTTTGAAACCCGATCCCCTGCTTGTTTCCAGAGTTGTTAGAGTACATAGCAGTGACATCGTCTGTGGACCAAGTCCAATTCAAAGATTTCTTAAGATCAGATATTAGTTTTCTCACTTCTGCTTGCAACTCCTTGTTTTTCTCAACCTCACTGCACAGACTATCTTTGACCTCATTCAGTTCCTTTTCAAGATTGACATATTTTCACTTGCTATTTCCTTCCCTTTATCTACACTTGATGAACCAGGTTCTAAACTTAGTCCCTGAATAGTTTCTTCTAAGTCTGTGATTACTACTAGAAGATCATCTCTTTCTTGCTAAACAGTATCTACTCTCAAGTTCAAACACATCTTTTCACTGCTTAGATTCTCTACTGTTTCTTTCAAATCTTCCACTACTACAGTTAAATCATCTCTCTCATTTTCTAACTCTCTATTTTTCTTCTCTATCTCTTCCCTTTTCTCTTCAAGACATTTTATGGTATCCTTAAGATCCACAACTACTACCATTAGGTCATCTCTTTCGTTCTCAACACCGTTGATTTTGTACCTTAGAGTCTCATTTTCTTTTTCAAGGTTTCCTACAGTTTCTTTCAGGTCAACCACACACACAACTAGGTCATCTCTAGTCTGTTCAGCTTCTCCTAGCTCTAGGGTCAGTGAATCTTTTTCTTCCATTAAGGTATAATAGGTATCAATGAGAACATTCGACAAGGACTTTAGTTTTTAGCAGAGTAGGATCTCAGATTTCTCTAAACATCCCTAAAATTTACCTCATCGGTATCATCTTCTTTGTCGGATTGAGCAATGAGAGCAAATAACGAGTCATACTCCTTACCCTTGCCTTCAACAGCTATCATGGAGCTATCTCTGCTTCAGGTTCCTCTTCTGATTCACTGGATAAGTCTCCCCAGGCAGCAAGAGCTTGTCTCACAACATTGTCAGCTGCACTTTTTCTACTGAATCTCTTTTCTGGAACCTGGTTTCTCTTTGAAACCTTGTCCGTGTTGTATTTGTAGTTGTCCTGTTTCAAGAGTGGGCAGTCCTTGATGAAGTGTCCAGGTTTGCCACATTTATGACATAGATCATGATTCCTGGGCTTGCTTGAGCTCCCTCTTCTAGGTATCCCACCATTCCATCGCACCATTTTTTGGAATCTTTTGGTGAGATAGGCCATGTCGTGATCTTCTTCACTTGACTCACGTTTTTCTTCATGAAGAACCAGGTTCTTCTCCTTCTTAGGCTCTCTTCTTTCAATGTCCTTCTTTTTCTTCATCTCATATGTCCTTAGATTACCTATCAACTCATCCATAGTTAAGGTCTGCAGATCTTTTGCTTCCGTGATAGCGTTCACCTTACTTTCCCAAGAACTTGGCAGAACACTTAAGATTTTTCGCACGAGTTTGTTTCTGGGAATAACTTCACCTAGAGAATGAAGTTCATTGATGATAGAGGTGAACCTGGTATGCATGTCCTGTATGGACTCATCTTCCCTCATCTTGAACAGTTCATATTCTGTAGTGAGCATGTCTATCTTGGACTGCTTTACTTGTGTTGTTCCTTCGTGTGTCGTCAGTAGGGCATCCCAAATTTCCTTAGCTGACTCACAGGCAGAGATCCTGTTATATTCGTCAGGCCCAATACCACAAACAAGAATTTTCTTTGCGCGAAAGTTCTTTTCCACAGCTTTTCGATCTGCCTCATCGTACTCCTTTCTGGTTTTTGGTATTAGAGGACCTGCTTCTCCAAGCTTTTTTAATGGAACATGAGGGCCATTGCAAATAATATCCCAAATCTCGGAGTCTTCAGCCATGATAAAATCGTGCATTCTTATTTTCCACTAACCATAGTATTGGCCGTTGAATCTTGGGGGTCTGTAGGTTGATTTTCCTTCCTCGAAATTTGGCGGAGCAGCCATTGAGATCCTTTCTAAGTGTTAACCTTTCAGAAAAAACCCGCTCTGATACCAATTGAAGGTTTGTTAGCGTCCACCAACCAGTAGAGATACCAGGTCCTCTACTAGTTTCCACAGAGTTATGTGCTAAAAGCGAGTAAAGAGACAAGAGATTTTTACGTGGAAAAATCCCTCTTAAGGGGACAAAAACCATGACCTACTCTTGTAGGTTTTCAACTCCACTAACTTGTAATCTAGACTATACAAGCCACTTTGTAAGGCACTCTTACAAAGACTTCCACACACTAACTTATAGTTCTTACTACAAGCTACTTTGTAACTCTTCTAGCTACAAATACTTTGACTTATGACTAACTCTAGTCACACAAGATCATGAATGAAGTATGGTTTTAGAGTTCCTATTACAAGGATTCTTAGAAAGCAAGATAAGATGAAATACAAAGCAAAACACAAGATTACAGCTCAACTAATGGACACCTAAGACACATAGTGAAATTGGTTCTCTTTAGTGGAGTTGTCTTCTTGTTCTTGACACACTTGAGCTTTCAATTGTTGGGTAGATCTTCAATGCTTGAAGAATAATAGTAAATGCTCAAGTGAATATGTTGTTCTTCTTGCTTCAAGATATTATACATCATTACATTCCAAGAAGGATGTCAAAGATCTTGAAGGTACACGGCTCAACCACTAGGAAGTGACTGTTGTATTGTTGCTACACTGTAGCGTGAATAGTAGCAGGCAATCACCTTTTCTATCACAGCTTTTTACAGCTGTCAAATTGGCATGTACTTTATTCTGCGAATCTGCTGAGGGATCAGGTCCCATAGCTGGTCTATCCTCATCCGGTACTGAATGATCCAAAATTCCTGGAGTTGGAGCTAACTGCTTGTGCTGCTTACACATCAGGTCATTTTTCTGGTTTGACAAGTAAAAGTTTGTTAGATAATCAAAATGGAATATATCCCATCAGTCTTCTTCGTCCATCCAAATCTGATGATAACTTGCGAAGCAATCGACAAAGGATGGAGTTCTTGCTTGGCGCAATTGTCGATCAGAATGTGTATGTTCGGTAGCGGGAAATCATCCTTGGGAATTGCTTTGTTTAGATCCTGATAATCAACATAGACTCTGACTTTTCCATCTTTCTTTGGAACTGGCACGATGTTGGCTAACCAAGTTGGGTATTCAACCACCCTGAGGACCTTGGCCTTGATTTGCTTGGTGATCTCCTCTTTGATTTTCAGACTCATATCCGGCTTGAATTTCCTGAGTTTCTGCTTTACTGGGGGACACATTGGGTTTGTGGGAAACTTGTAAGCCACAATAGATGTACTTAACCCGGTCATATCATCGTATGACCATGCAAGGATGTCATCATACTCTTTCAGAAACTGTGTGTACTCTTCTTTTTTTGATGGTGATAAGTGAATGCTGATGCGGGTCTCCTTGACAGTTTCGGGATCTCCTAAGTTGATTGTCTCAATTTCGTCCAGGTTGGACTTGGGCTTGTTCTCAAAATCCTCTACTTCCCTGACGATTTCCTCGGGTATAACATCCTCTTCTTCTGAATCACTATCCTTTTGTTGCGTTGCCTCATTACATGTCACAGCTGTTGGTTCATCAAGACAGGAAATATTAATGATGTATAGATAAAGATATGAAAGAAAAATGGTAATAATAAATATCGATCCATTAAAACATAAAAGCGATTTTCAATAATTTAAACAACGTTTTTGGAACACTGGAGATTTTATTTAAAACAAATGCAAAAAGGGAAATCATTTTCTTAGTAAACAACAAAACAGACAATGTTGTTCAGCCTTGCTACCCATGGATGGTCTGACAGTCCAATTCTTGAGGAATGATCCTCTCTCCACAGCTCTGATGGTAGGGCCTTTGGATTTAGTATGATAAGATGATGATGCCATTATGTGTAAACCAACCTTTGGGGAATGTGAATAATCAAAAGAAAGAAAGAAAAACAAAAGGTAGCCAAGTCAGTAAGAGTTCTCAAAAGAATATTTGCAGTACTTAAACATATTGCGGAATGTAAATTCGCGTCCTATTTTGGGAGATTCGTTGTGCCCTAGGTACGCCTAGCGACAAGTTATTTTGGAGAACTTAGATGCCAATAAATGCCTCATTTCATTAATATAAAAAATAGACGAATCCCAAAACGACACTAAGATAATAAAAGATAAGTCACTATTGGCACTTGGCCTTATTACATTTAGGAAAAAAATAGGTAAATCTAATCTACTTGGTCCCAGAAGGACCTTCCCCAAGCTTAATCTTTTTGACATATTTTGGATCATGCCGAACTTGGGGACCTCGTGCCTCATTTTCTACAAAACAAATAAGGTTAGACCCATTCCCACTCCATATTCGACTATTTATATATCCATGATTAGCATATTGACATTTAGTTCTCCAAAAATTAATGCACAAAATGTGGTTGCGTCGGTTGGGATTATGGAAACCCCGGTGGAATTTTGGGCAAGGTTTGTCTTAAAGGGTTATTAAGTGGACAACATACTAACCCGACTAGGTTTGACCATGATGCATGTACAGTTATAATCAGAGTAAGGTTGCTACGGGGGTCTAGACTGGTGACCCTCAAGCGGAAAACTTGAGGGGGAAAGACACGGAATCGTCGATTGCACCGCTGATCGATTAGTTTTACCGCAAATAAGCCTTTCCGAATTTAAAGGGTGATATATAGGAAGAACGCAACCACTCATCAAGCGTTGCTAAAGGATTGATTACGCACGAGTGGAATATGACGTTGAGCATGATTTATGCAGCAGTAAATAACATGTTGTCACGTATTTGCATGTTGGGAAAATAATAAATGCGGTATTTAATAATTGAAAGACGTTTAAGAAATAAAAACAAAGAAATAAGTCAGTTTCTGCAGTAAAGGAATCATAAATGCTCGAAAACGGACAATTAAATTCGCATAAGGGGAAAGGGAAAGGGTGCGCACGTATTAAATTCACAAAAGAAGCATGCTTAAGACTAATTTACAAAACAACAAGTTTGTTATGGTGAAATCCTAAAATCCCCAGCTGATCGCCATGATGTCGCGCCCTTGTTTTCTCACGAAATCGGGTTTCGACATTCATTTGGGACAACTCCCTTCCTTTTGGGAGAGGGGTATGGAAAGTGAAGAGTATCCACCTAATGGATTTATGGTGCGTTAGGTCACCTAATACAAGTAACTCATGAAAATCGGTCTATGTTACCAGAGGTTGGGTAAGGGCTTGAAATTACCTTGAGGGGAAGGTGTTAGGCACCCCTCGAGGTCCACAATGGTGGGTCCCGGCCAAACTTACTTAGTAAATTAGTCATTTAACAGATAAGCAGTGTAAGCACACATATGTAAGTAAGATGAAAGGAGCTTAAAAGGTAAGCAGTCTGAGCACACATATGTAAACAAGATAAAGGAGTCCTAAGTTATTTAGCCTATATGATCATATTTGTGCAATGCGCTGTAATCCTTCCTCAACTAGAGGGGTTAAACGTGACATTAGCGCATATTTCATCATATCATTTTACTACCCAATTACCCTCCCCTTAGCGGTTATAAGCGATTTTAATTTAGACGGACTCTAAGCGTGCATTACCCGTCCCTTCCTGGTAGTCCCGGAGGTGTTAGGACCTCTAATTTTAGGCAGTTCTAGACTCTCCTAAGGTGTTTAAAATGGAAAATCTAAACAACAATAAAGAACAAATAGGACAATCACGTAAGGAACAATTAAAGGCTCACTTTTACCTCCTCAAGTATGCAGACAATAGCACGTCTCAAACAACAGGATTTCAAACATTTCAAAGTCCTAAAACAGGATATCTACGTGAGCATGAAAATAGACTGTACGCAATATCTATTAAAGCGAGGCAGTGGAGACCTAATTAGTTTGCCTACTGATTTTTAGGACTTGCTGAATTTGGGTAGTTCACAAATAATTAAACAAAGCACAGTTTTACCACTTTTATAAGGCCTTAATTACCTATAGTCTTGCCTAAGCGTGGTTCAGGGATACCCTATAACATGTTGTCTAAAAATGCAAACAGAATTCTGGAAAATAGACTAAAGGAAAGCAAACAAATCGAGTTTTAATACGTCCTATAGACATGCTTGTCTAGGTGCTGATGGTTGTTTCTAAGCATCATTATAGACAGGACGGTTACTGATTTAGGCGATGTAGACATGGTTTAAAGCGAATGTAAACACAGTCCTAGAGCAGGATTTCTAATGCACATGAAGAATGAACCTTTTATTAGGCAGAATTATAGCAGTAACTTAATAACATGATTTCTAGGTGATCATGATTATGCAGAAGCAGAATTTCGTGATAGTGAAGTACTGAGCTATAACATGTATCTAATATGCAAAACCAGTAAATGTAATTATCCTAAAGTAGGGTCTCTAATGCAAATAACACCATAGTCCTACAACATGATCTCTAATGCAAGTAACATAATGTAGGTCTAAAGGCATGATCTCTACTGCAAATAAGCATAGTATAAACCTAAAGCATGATTTCTACCCAATTTCCCCACAAAAGTCATATACCCCCCCCCCTTACTAATTTCCCCCAAAATCTTTTTACAAAGATAATTGTTACAGACCAGAATTGAATGAGTCACATAAATATAAGCTACACTATAAGGAGCCTGTAGATAGGCCCAAAGAAACCTGGAGAGACCAGGCCTTCAAAACAGTCTCAGATACAAAGAGTCTCATAGCCAATAGGGTGTCCTTGTGTGTCAAAGTTCCCTAAGGACCTCAGGGATCCCGGGAAATGCTCACACCAAGATCCTTTGAATAGGGAAGTGATTATATGCAGTGTGGAGAAGGCCATCCCCAGTCTGCTAGAGATAACACTTTTAGGAGTGAAAAGATTTTCAGGAATAGAAACAATTTTAGGAAGAAGCCAATAGTGAAAAAATAGTTTTGAAATAAATTCTAAAATAACAAAGTTTCAACATACAACCACACAAACTCAGAGTGCTCAGACTCACAACCATTCAGCAATCAGTTTTACAAACATGAGTCAAGGGGTTGGTAACATAGAGAGCTTCACATAAAAAACACATGAACAAGTTCTAAGGGGAGCATATGGAACAACAACTGTACAGAACAACTAGGAGTCTAATTGATTCAGGAACTTAACAAGTCAGTCATGGTAAAAGGTAATTAAAACATAGAGACAGAGCGTGTGAATAGTCATGTTGAAGACAGGGGTGCATTAGTCATACAAATTAGGATCAACTAAATACATTAGGAGTCTAACATGCTAGTTGAGGGGAGTAAACAGGAACTGAACAAACATGCAAACAAGACAAATGAAATCTAGGCATGCTCGATTAAATATTTGAACTGGAGAGGCTAAAACTTAAACATACAAGGTAAAGCAGTAAACACGAAGACAATCAAGTACATAGCCAATTAACCAGTGCAAGAATAGGCATGGATTTACATAAAGGAACACATAAAGTTAAGTTTCAGAATTGAACTGGAGACATACCAGTTAAGGAAACAAAGTGCAGAATGTAAAGCAAGTAGAGTTCCACTGTCTAACCTTGGCTTTCAGCCGGCTAGACCAACAGTTAACACAAGTAGCAGAGAAAGAAGAGAGAATTTGAGCGTGTGTGTGTATTCTGAACTACTGTTCTTGTCTTTGAGAAGCAAAATAAGAGAGTATATATAGTTATTTAAGAGTAGGATAAATAAGGTAAAAGAATCAGCAATCAGTCAATTAAGGGCAATCATAGGGTCACAGAATCAATTAACCATAAGGGAATCCAGGATAGACCCCTTAATTAGGGGTAATTAATCAACGGTAATAACAAGGAAGTTTAATTAAGGCAATAAATCAAATCAGGCCAAATAAAGGATTAGTACGAATCACAAAATCACGCGAACAAGTAATTAAGGCAAGGATGACCAATTAAAGTCATAAATAAGGAAACCAATAAAATCTATGCACACGGATTTTAATCAGAGCAATTAACAGGAAACAACCAGTAAAATCTTCAAAGAGTACTAATTTTATAGGAAAGAATTGTTTGAATCCTTAGATAGAAATCAACCAAGTAGGAATCCCGAAGAGTTTTGATTTTAACAAGAAAGAAATCGTTCAAATCCTTAACAGAAGTTAATCAAGCAGAAATTTCACAAAATATTGATTTTAACAGGGGAAATCATAGAAATAAGTTAATAGGACTGGTTCACAGAGATAACCACAATATCGAAACAAAATTGAAGAGATCAATATAACTCAAAGAAACATTTAGGCTTCGAGCATGCATGCGAAGATTAACCAAACACGTAAAGAGATGAACAAATTAAGCGTTTGAAAGTAAAAAAAAATCTTTGAAGAAAGTCTGGGAAGAAACCCTAATTTTAAAAATAGGCTAAAATCGAAATAGTTAATTAAAATAAGGGATTTTTTAAAAGGAAAATACTTAATAATACTCGAAATCACCTCAGATCTATAAAGATCTGAGAAGAATCAAACAATAGCGAACTAGGGTTTTCAGAAAATAGTAGACATGAAGAGAACCAGTCAAAAATCCATGGATTCGTACCAAAAACAAGAGGAAATCCATACTCACAAATGAAAATGGCCTGAGACCGGCCAGTGAACAAGTTTCAGGCAGAACCCGGTTGGATTTCCTTGAGATCTCCTCAAGGAATCATGAAATCAAAGAGCTAGGGGGTATAAGGGACCAGTGGTGGTCCGAGGAGGCACGGAAACACCATAGAAAGGGGTTCTCGCCGGTGGCAACGATTACGGTTAGGGGTGATTTGAGAGAGAATGGAGGAGGAGGGATTCAAAGGCGGCTGGGTTGAGTGAATGAATGAGAAGGGTTAGGGGTTAGATTAATTAAAAAAGGAAATGGATCCTAGACCGTTGATCTTCTGAGATCAACGACCAGGATTCCATCAGGGGTTTGGGCGGTTTTAAGAGTTGGGTTTGTGATATGATTTAAATTGAGTTGGGGGTAATAATATGGGCTAAGGTCCGAAATTAAATCAAATTAAAAGAGGCTACTTGTTAAATACCCACTTAATTGATAAAATAATTTGTAAAAATAGTTAATAAATGATAAAAAATAATTTTTATGCGTAAAATTGATTTAAAATAATTACCTAATATTATAAAAATACAAAAGGTCATTTTCTTGTGAAATAAGGTAATTATGCACTCGTGGGCTATTACTGCAAAATTATTGCAATTATAAACCAAAAAATGTAGATGTGGCTATTTATGCAATAATTTATGCTTAATATAAATATAAATAGCCATGAAATGTTATAAAGTCATTTGCGATGCAATTTGTAATTATTTATGTAAATAAAATATTGAGATAAATTAATTAAAAAATTCCTAAAAATGTAGAAATTATGGAAAAATATCGATTGATGCTAATGCATAGTTTTGAAGGTATATATATGCATTTAAAAAATATTGTAGGAAAAATTGGGTATCAACAGGCTCGGGGAGACTTTTTGGGCGTTTTTCCTATTGTCATTCCTTAGCTTCGAATTCTTTCGCTAAAGTAGTTACTTGTAGTATTATTTATATTATGCAATTGATTTGATTAGATTTGGGCCATTCGGAGTTGGATACTCGTGGAAAGAGCGTGATATCGGGTTGATTTGAGCGGTTCGAGGTAAGTGATTTGCCTAACCTTGTGTTGGGGAACTTTTCCTTAGCATGTTTGGTGTTATTTGATGTGCGAGCTCCATCTACGTGAGGTGACGAGTACGTACACGGGCTATTGTTGCAAAAATCCCATTTTTCCTTTCTAAGTCATAAACTGTTTTTCCCTTATTAAACTGCACTATTATGTTTAATTACTTAGTTTAGATTAGAGAAGCATGCTTACGTGCTTTGACTGCCTATTTGACATTCTGTGCGACATGCTTAGTTCGATCCCTATTTCCCCTTATCTGTGTTTAGTTAATGTTGTATAACTCGATACCATACCTTTCATTTTATCTTGCGCTGCATATTTACTTTGGGACTACAGACGTATTCCGGGAGATCCCCCAACACTGCATATTTACTTTGGGACTACAGACGTATTCCGGGAGATCCCCCTGTCTTACATATTTACTTTTGGGACTACAGACGTATTCCGAGAGATCCACATGTACTGCATAATCATTCGGAACCACGGGACGATATCCCGGGAGATTACCCATTGTGTTTACCTTGTTTTGAGCCGTGGTCTCCTATAACTGTAAATTTTGTGAATTTCTTTAATTGTTTTACTGTAAATTTATATATATATATATATATATATATATATATATATATATATATATATATATATATATATATATATATATATAT
>ML375027.1:0-30537 GCA_005239525.1 Nicotiana knightiana
AAATTAGGAAATTCAATCATGCTAAGGACACTTCATACTCGGTGAATATAAGGATCTAAGATTTCTAAAGGGTCAACTTTCCACAAATAAGTCCGAGCATGCGCTTGTCACCTCGCGTACACGGACTACAATCAACATAGAAGACTCAAATCCTAAGGGATAATTCCCCCATACAAGGTTAGGCAAGATACTTACCTCAACCGCTCTAAACAAACTTGAAATCACGTTCTTGCCACGGGTATCCGACTCCCAATGGCCCAAATCTACTCAAATCAATAGCATTATGTAAATAATACTATAAGCAACTAGTTTAACAAATAAATTCGAAGCTAAGATGCGAAATTAGAAAAATTGCCCAAAAAGTTCCTCGGGCCCACGTCTCGGATTCTGGTAAAAATTATATTTTCGGACACTCATTCACTCACGAGTCTAAACATATGAAAATCTCTAAAATCGGAGGTCAAAAACCCAATCAAAACTCAATAATTTGGTCTATGAAGTTTATCCCATTTATTACCCAAAATTTTCGAAATTAAAGGTTGGGTTTAAGATTTGAAACATGGAAATTGGTCTATAATGGATAGAAATCACTTACCCAAATTACCCAGGTGCAAAAGCCTCAAAAAATCGCCTCTCCCGAGCTCCCCAATTCGAAAATGGTGAAAATAACATAAACTCTCGGTTCTGCCCTTTTTCAACCCAGCAATTCCGCACCTACGCCCCTGGGATCGCACCTGTGGTTCCCCACCTGCGAAACTATCATCGCAGGTGTGAAAACCCACTAAAAAAGTCTGGGGTCGCACCTGCGGTCAAATGGCCGCACCTGCGGAAGACTAACCGCACTTGCGAGGATTGGGGGTTTGGGATAAGTTTCGCACCTGAGAACTCCTCGTCACACCTGCGTGTCCGCACCTGCGGAAGGTCCATTGCAGGTGCAAGACACGAGAACCAGCAATGGTTCAGCTGTCTCCCAAATTCTATAAACACCCGATGAGCATCCTAAACGTACCCGAGGCCCCCCGGGACCCCGTTCAACCACACACACAAGTCATATAACCTCACACAGACTCGCTCGAGGTTTCAAACCACATAAAACAACACTAACACGATGAATTAAACTAAAAATTCATGAAAATTCTTCAAACTTTTATAGACATTAAGTTTTGCATTTAAGGTCCGAATCACGTCAAACTAAGTCCGTTTCTTACCAAATTTCACATATAACACATATAAATTATATCGAACCTGTACCGGGCTTCAGAATCGTAATGCGGGCTCGATATCACAGGTTTCATCTCAAATTTCATTTTCAAAAACTTTTATATTTTTCAGAAAATAATTTTCTTTGAAATTCATTTCTCAGACCTGGGACCTCGAAATTCGATTTCGGGCATGTGCCCAAGTCCCATATTTTCCTACGGACCCTCCGGGATCGTCAAATTACGGATCCAGATCCGTTTACCAAACGCGTTGACTGAAGCCAACTTTATTTAAATTTTCAATACAAAATTTTCATTTTTATCAATTTTTCACATAAAGGCTTCCCGGCTACACGCCCTGGCTGCGCACGCAAATCAAGGTAAGATAGAAAGAGATTTTCACGACCTCAAAACACAGAATTAGATAGAATATACGGGATGACCCCTTTTGGGTCATCACAATGGTCATATGTTCTAATATCTTTATTGAGTGCTTAACCCAAAAAGGCATTATTAATACCTCACATTGTAAAAGAACTTGGCAATAGTTATTTATGGAATATCATTATCTGGGCAGGATATGATACATTGGTCTAAGCATAAATTAACTGGTCAATGTTATACAATCAACTCTCTCTATAATAACCTTATTTATTTCAATATTTTTCGACTTTTATAGTTAATGGATATTATACGCCTATAACAATATTTGATATTTAAATATTATTTAATTGTTATAGATAAAAATTATCCAAAAATTAATATTTTTTCCTTTTTTAGTGTATATATAAAAGATAAAAAAATTATTCAAATTTAAAATCTTAAAAGTTATGCATTTCACTAGTTGAATATTGAAGAAAGCCAATACATTATTAGTAAATTTATAACTAAATGTATAAAGATTTAAACTCTAAGGCGGACATTTTAAAGCTGCCTAGAAAAATAAATTCTTTCAAGTTTGATAGAAAAACTTTGTAATTGTAGCTTTTTCGTAGATTTTATTCTCTTACTAGCGATATAACACTTGAATTGCCGAAGATTTTTGTCCAAATTTTCAGCAAAAAGGTATCTAATAGCTTTTCCTTGAAGACAATCTAAGAGCTTAACAATTAAATTTTTTATTTAAATATTTTTTGAAATTTATCCAATGGAAAAGATATCATGTGCAAATCTTCAAATCTTATATCTTATGCAAGATAAAAACTTTATTTAATGAAAAAGATTGTGTGCAAATTTTGAAATTATTATTAGTAATCTTAATGATTCTATATGACTGTTATAGAGGGGCAATTTTCAACGACCGTTCTGCTATAAATATGGTTGTTGTTGTTATAGGTAAAAAGCTATTACAAATAGGTAAAATATAACTTAAAAAATCAATTCTGAAAAAAACTTGATTTTTATAGTAAATAATTATTATATAAGGATGTTGTTATAGAGATATCTGACTGTATTACTCAGATTTTTTTGACAATCACATCCCTCTTTTGGATTTCCCCCATAAGTCATAATCTTAATTAGCCATAGAACTGATTTGACTTCACCAAGATACACTCACAGACACATACCAAAATTAAGGTTGAATGCATAGACGACCCCTCAAACCTACCAAAACATTTGGGGCCGTATCTTATTTTATTTTATCTAAAAATAGAAAAAACATTCTAAGACACTTTGGAGGTGCCATTTCCAACTTGGGGTTTTCCTAAAAATCGTACCAAACCGAAAATTGAATCAAACCGATAAAAAAACAATATTTTTTAGGTTTGGTTTGGTCTTGATTTTGTATTTTAAAAATCGATCGAATTTGTTTTGATTTTGGTTTTAGTCAGAAATTAAACAGAAAAGTCAAACCAAACCGACTATAAAAGTAGTTATTTATACATATACATATATACATATATACATATATATATATATATATATATATATATATGTATATATGTATATATGTATATGTATAAATAACTACTTTTATAGTCGGTTTGGTTTGACTTTTCTGTTTAATTTCTGACTAAAACCAAAATCAAAACAAATTCGATCGATTTTTAAAATACAAAATCAAGACCAAACCAAACCTAAAAAATATTGTTTTTTTATCGGTTTGATTCAATTTTCGGTTTGGTACGATTTTTAGGAAAACCCCAAGTTGGAAATGGCACCTCCAAAGTGTCTTAGAATGTTTTTTCTATTTTTAGATAAAATAAAATAAGATACGGCCCCAAATGTTTTGGTAGGTTTGAGGGGTCGTCTATGCATTCAACCTTAATTTTGGTATGTGTCTGTGAGTGTATCTTGGTGAAGTCAAATCAGTTCTATGGCTAATTAAGATTATGACTTATGGGGGAAATCCAAAAGAGGGATGTGATTGTCAAAAAAATCTGAGTAATACAGTCAGATATCTCTATAACAACATCCTTATATAATAATTATTTACTATAAAANTGCCTTTACATTCTAGTTTGATTGATAGTTTTCTTTCGCTAAGTACAAGAATTTATTTCATGTTAAAAATAATCGATTTTTAATTGAGTACTTAAACTATTCATCACTATTTGATTCAATTATCATCAATATATCTTGGTAAATGATAGATTTCTCAAAGAACAATTGGCTTAATAGTGTTACATTGAAAATATAGTCGTCAGAATATGCGTTTGGTAGTGTATATGTCATATTTAAGAAAAATCCCGATAAATAACCTAAAAACCGACTTAATTAATTTGGTTTGATTATATTTAAAAAATCGACTCACTTGATTTAATTTCTTTTTAAGGAAAAACCGATCAAAACCGAACCATAAACACCCCCGCCTCTAGTTACTCGGGAATTAGATGAGATAAAGACTTACTCATACCTTTTATTTACAGTTTTATCACTTGTTTGTTGGCCCCATTCAACTCTTCCAAAACCCAATATAAGAAACATACATACTCTTTTTTTCTCTTCTTCTTCCAAATCTTTTTCCCTTTTTATTCATTCTTTACAAAAAAACAGAAAAAGTCCATGGACAAGACAGAAAGAGAAGCTGTTGATTTCATGAACGTGGACACCTTCTCTCAGCTAATTCCCTTTATCCGACCACCACCACCACCGGTTAAAGAAAAGCGCATTCGGCTTTTCGGCAAAGAATTTGGTCGTGGTCGTAATGCTACGACCACGACTGACATGTCGGAATCCATTGACAGTAACCCTTTTCATGACGAACCTGAAACAAATACTGTGAATCCTGCGAACTATGCTTATAAAGAAAGTCATATCGGCAACAATGAAGAGAGTAACAGGAAATATGAATGTCAATATTGTTTTAGGAATTTCCCAACTTCTCAAGCCTTAGGAGGCCATCAAAATGCACACAAGAGAGAACGCCAGAATGCCAAACGAGCTCATCTTCAGTCTGCCTTAGCACATGGTAAGATAATAGTATCGTGTCCTCCCTCCTTTTGAGTTTATGTTAATTACCCTATTTGCTTTTCAGTAAATTTTTCTAAATTTAAAAAATAATTTTAACTTCGATTTTTTATTTTGGCCTTAGTAACAAGCTTTTATAGTCACACAAATATAATATTATGTTTAAGATCACAAGTTGTAAAAGTATTATAGGTACACAAAAAATGATATATGACATAAATTATTTCCTACAAATTATGTTTTCACAAATACCAAACAAAATTCTCCCTCAATAATATTGTTTTTCATTAAAAAGGGAAAAACGTTTTCTTGATAGTCCATTAGAAATAATTTTACTGATCATAATCATTCAACATGGGATAATAGTGTCGTTTTTATATTTTGTTGTTACGTTTATTTCTTATCGACAGAGGCAAACATATATGGGATAATGAACCATTATCGCCTTGGTGAACCAGCAGCTCCTAGTACTACTTTTCATTCAACATGGAACAACATTAACAATAGTACGATGTCTTATGGAAACCATCATGTTATTAGTCCTCCTTATTCTCAAACTCCTATAAACAGAAATCCATTGGCATTTTGGCGGATTCCTCCGGCAGTTCATCAGAATTCTTCTTCTAACTTAGGGTTTCCCAATGATGATTTGAAGCCTTTTCCAACGGTTAAAAGCCCTAATTGTGATAGCAGATTTGGATATGAACCCAAGGGAGGAGTTCAAGATCATTTGAGTTTAGATTTGCACTTGTAAGGATGGTGTAATCTTAATAATTTCTTTCGACACAAATGTCTACTTCTTTTTAAGAACTTGTGCTGAAGAATTAGCTCCATAATATTGATTCCTCCTAGAATATTAATAGTGTAAAGAGTTTTTACACTATTCGTGTAATTTAAACAGTTACAGAGGATTTTGTATATTATTTTTATTACTAATTCCACTTATTTAGACAGTAAATTCCTTATATACATTCTTTTATTTGATGTAATGACGTAAAAATTCTTTTACTGTACCAACATATAGAAGCTCTGTAATTTCTGCTTGTGGATGTGTTGGGTGTGGGCGTGGAGCATCCGGTGCAAAAAGGCCTTAGATGTGCAAAACCTAGGCTACTTATATATTCGTGATATTTATTTTATGTGATATTCTTTTCTTTTTTTTGGGGTTTGTTCCATACAAAAAAAATGATATTTTTCAATATTTAAAAGTAATTTAGCTTTAAACTTCTCATTTTACTATTAATGTTCTGATTTTGTAGTCAGAGAAATCCTCTTTTCTTTATTATGTGCTGTTTTCCCTCAAACGCCTTAACATAAAATGCAACAGATGGAGTTGTATATTGAATTTGCAAACTGTATGAGACGTTAACAGAAAAGTTGTATTCCAACAGGGGGAGACGAGAGAGGCGAAGCCAAGATTTCAAGCTTATGGTTTTGGGGTTGTAATCGTTTTAAGTTACTAGGTTCGAAATTAATAATTTTTACATATTCAATAATTTTTTTAAGACAAATATAGTTAGTTCGAACCAAAGCTACTGGGTTCGGTGGAACCCGCTCGCCGCACTCTAGCTCCCGGGGTGCGCAAAGAGTAGGAAACATTGTTCAGGTTAGGTTTTTCTGCATGAAATGTTACTCCTAGAGTATTATTTTATAGAAAAGAAGACTGATATATCTGTAACATCAGATTCAATGTCTCGTTCGTTAATGAATATTCTTCTTCTTCTCCTCTATCGAAGAGAGAGGGGAGGACAACTTGTATATGCATGTGTAGCAGTGGGTTAAGGATAATAAATTCATACAATGACGCAAACACAGACTTGGTTTTTTTCAAACTTACTCCTAAACTGTCTTCTTTTACATTTTAAAATACAAATGCAACCTACAAAAACAACTCTTTAGTCAAGGGCGCGCGAATACGTTTTAAATGTTTAGTTGTTATATATATATATATATATATATATATATTTTTCGGCAGCGTGCGTTGCACGTGTGTGATGAGTCGGGTATTATATGATTTTTTTAAATAATATTATTATTATCAAAATGAAAGTTTGAGTATTATATATGATTGAATTGAGTACAAGTTTCCGTGAATGATAATAATGTAGATTGTCATCTGACGACTTGTTTGTCGGGGTCAATCATTGGATATTGTCTGAACCTACGAAGATGAACAATCAAATTTTAATTAGATATGTGTGCTTACTTTTTCTTATTTTGATTTTGTGAGTTACACGACATGAAATAGCGTAGCTCACGTCCTCACTTAATATTCATTATAATTCGTCAACACTTATTCCCTTCTTGTATTCCAGATCCTATATACGTATATGTATCTGATATGCTATAATATATGTGAAGAAGAATTAGTGTCTCATCAGTTTGCTCTTTCAATAACTCAAAAATAGTACTGGATACTGAAAACTTGTGGTAATACTCAAAGACCACCAGTTTCAAAAGTCTTTTTTATTTCTTAAACTCTCTGTATATAATCAAACTATGTTGCATAAATGAAAATGGAGAGAGTGCTAGAAACATGTGATTCTGCTTGAATTGTCCGTTGGACGTTGTCTAACATGATCCTGGACATATCTTTGTGCCTTACATCTTAACTGAGAAAGTCCAAACGATACTATAAATAGAGATACAAGTGTGTCTGCATGTTAAATTTCTGAAACTAGCATCACATGAAGGACGACCCTACAAAAAATTATGAAGTGCCAAGTAATAAGATTTCTTTTTCGCCTCTCTGACCTTTCTTTGACAGTGAATGTGGTACTACATTTATTCACATGAAAATGTGATAAAATTGTCTACATGTGACTTATAGATCACAGTTTCAAGCCATGTACCGTTGATGCTTGCATCAAGGTAAGTTGCGACTACATTATATACCTTCTTGTTTTGAGGTGCGATTCTTCCCCGGATCTTGTGTGAACGTAGGATACATCATGCTCGGGACTTCCCTCTATACTTTTAATTTGTCCAATTCGGTCATGAAGCATTGATATTACAATAATGTATCTTATGGACCTATGGTTATATCTTGATACTAAAAGTACAAGAGACGTCCAATATAAGGTTTTAGGTTTCCTCAGAATAGCAATATATTTGAGACAGTGTATAAGTGCCCATTTCCACTATATTCTTTCCTCAGTTATATCTTTGATGGTTTTAATTTGATTGAACAGGAAATTTAAAAGATAAAAAAAGACTTCTGTGAAATATCAAAATAACACTTGAAATTTGCCGTGCATGTCATTACATTTCTTTTTTTACTATAGTAGTATCTCATTAAGGATAAAATGAGAAATTAAAAATTGAAAAAATTTCCAAATATAGAAAGATAGATTGTTGAAATATAACTGAGGGAGTAACAAATGGGGTGAGAAATTTTGGGGAGGAGTACAATAAATGGGACAGATTACTCTTTTGACAGAGTCTTACAGTTTTGTTTTCTTCTGACATTAGTCTTAAAAGTTGATACTTCTATATTAGGGAAAAATGAAACCCTAGTTAGGCTTTTTATGGAGCCTCTGTTCAATTTGAGGTATAAAACAGGCAACAAGAAGGATGAAGAAATTGGCTGAAAGTGATATACTTTAGTTGAAAAAATAATATATACTCTGTCATACAAATAACTGATTGTACACAAAAATAACGACACTTACATCAGCCACCATCTCTACTGGATTTTGGGTAAATGCTTCAGACAGGCTCTTCAGGTTATTTTGTACTCCCCGTTTCAGTTTATACGAGGTAGTTTGATTCGGCACGGAATTTAAGAGGAAAAAAAAAGACTTTTGAAACTTGTGGCCTTAAACGCTTATGGGTGAAAGCTTTGTAGGGTCAAGATATTTGTTGTGGTTATAAAACTTCTCATTAAGGGTAAAATGGATATTGTGAAGAGTTGCGACCGATCAAGAAATGCAAAGAGAAGGGGAATGGTTAGTGATGACGGCATAGGACACAGAAAGTTCCTTCTCTCTCTTTTGAATCCCAGGGATTGCCTCAGGGAAGAGGCCATCCCAGTAGTAAGTCGTCGGCATATCGCGCGTAACAAACCCTTATTAAGTAATAGGTTTTTAAGGGGGCCAGCTTATGGGCCAGGCCTCTCTCTGACCTGATAACAAGTATCGCCTCCCCGCCCAGCTATTGAATTATTTCCTATCGTAGAAATGTGTCATTCTTTTTTTAATGAAAGTGTATCATCTAAATTGAAACAAAGGGAGTACCATTGTATCCTTTTATGTCACCACCTTATAACTTTTTTCTTTTATCACATTGTCTCCGTGAAAGTATATTGTCTAAGGTATAAATTCTGAGAATTGATAAATTCTTCCCGCCTCCTCTTAATATAACAATTAGTTCAAAAATATAAAAATAAAAAAAAAGAAGCTCCAGAAAGAACAACAGATTATTCTCCAAGCTCCTCAAATTCTTTTGGTCTACAGAAAAGGTGTTTTGTTATTTTTCAGTATATAGGAGTCACGCTATAGGACAGAAAGTACTATTATTACTAAAACCTGAAGAAAAAGAAATTTCCCTTTTAAAATATTTCGAAAGTGATTTTCAGTAGCACTTACTCATATTTGATTTTCACCCATTTATTGCTTTTGATCACTAGAATTGTCGAAATACTACGGACTATGAATCCAGAACTCGTCAACGTGTGAGCCTGTAAACAGTGAGAGAAATATAGAAGAAGAATGCTCTTGATAAATTGAAACATTATATATTATGTAGGATAAAAAAAATATATATATATATATATATATGTAAAACCACTAACCTATCAACTTTACCCTACCAACTCCGTACTATCTAAGGCTTCCAAGTAATGCAGGAATATGGAAGGACATAACAAACAGACACAGTGAAAACATATGGAAAGCATGTAATCAGATGATAAAGACATAAGAGCACAAAATTATGCAAAGCAAACCAGTGGAATTTAGGAAACCCCATGAATTTCTCGTTTGTCACTTTGTACAAACGTAACCCCTATGGTGTACTCCATTTGTGTGAGCTTGCTCATTGTCCCAAACTCCAACAAGAAATTAAAAGGGTTACAGTAGATTGATTGACACGCGACAATCAATATAAATTTAATCAACTTATATGTATTTATATAATAAAATATCATTGGGATGCGCTCACCTAGTAGCGCATCAGAACAACCGTAACTTGCTCGGGGTTGAGGAGCGGGTGTTGTTTTCTAAGTGGTGAATAGTGTAACTACTAGTATTACTGTTCATTCAACCATAAATAGTTAAATACCACTCTTATTTCTTCTAAGTATAAATGTTTTGTTGAATAAGATTAAATACATTATGGATAATCTGCTAATAAAAAATCATGTTGCTTTGATCCCCAAAGTCAACTAGAGATAATTGATATGAGATAAATTAAAAGAAGATTTATGTTTGAATGTGAAATACTTTTGTATATGTGCAGATTTACATCTCCATCTAATTAAAGATTTGTATAAAAGAGTGCAAATGGAACAAAATAACAAAACTAACTGGAAACAAGTTAAATGCATATTTTAACGAATTGACAAGATATATACACCAGAAAATGTAAATATATAAGCCTTTATTGTCTCTTTTTCTTAACTAATTTTGCAAAAAATTTAAAGATTATTTTATGCATAGTGGTACACCTATTGCTTATTTGTGCCTCTACGTTACAGATGTTCAATTTAATGTTTTCAGTACATAATATATAGGCTTTATATAATATTAATTGCGTTTTCTAACCATATTTGTCAGGACTGCCTTTATAAATTCCTCACCTTATACTGTCAGGGATCAGAGTGGCTTGTACACATATTTGTCAGAAATCCAACGTGATCTCAGCTAACATCTTTAAAACAAGACTTCAGTCTAAGCACACACTATATATGCATTGCATTGCCCTGAGGGAGGGGCCTTCCTTAACAAAGTCTTGCCTGTTCTGTCCGGACCCGGACCCAACTCATTTAACTCATCCTTTCGTCCAACCCTGTTAAGACTAACATGATACTAAAATTTTTATTAAGTCGTAATGACACTTAACTCAATTTTCAAAGTAAGTCAAACAATATCAATTACAACTAAACAAAGAAATTAGCAATATATATATATATATATATAATAGAAACTACAACCGAATTCAATACAACTACATCAAGGAATGATAGTACAAGTCATTAGCTACTATGATTTGGATTTATAAAACCTATATGAAGATCAAATACAATATTTGTTTGAAGTTTACATAAACAGAACTTAAATCCTAAACTAGCATGAACAAGAGGTAGCTTGAACCTGAAACGCGGGTACATCTTCAATGCAAGGCTTCGTCTTTGACGAGCGCAAAACACACACTTAAATATGCTTGCTAGTCGAATATAGTATAATATAATATTGTATCCATGGGGATTGGAGTTAAACAATATTCTCGTAGTTCGTAGCTGGATTTCTATCCAGGATGATCAACAATTGAGGTATTGTGATTTAAACTAAATTTACCTAAGAGTCTAAACTATTGGCTAATGATAATCGACGCAAGTAATGAGCAAAGGAAGTTATCAATGGGAGAAGATAAGGGTTGATAGGATAGATGCAAGATAATTGTTTGGGATCGAACTCTAGATAATTCACTTCTAATATTAAGTGAGTCTCTTGAATTCACTCAATTATTTGTTCACACATTCGGCAGAAACTCTTCTCTCGATTAAGTTTCAACCTCACAATATAAACTAAATTAAGCTCGGCGAAGATATGCAAGAATTCGTAATGGATTGGTCTTTAGGAAAATCTTCTTCGATTATTCTCCTAACTAGGTTAATCAATAATTCAACTAGCCTCTTTTGATTACTAAGAAGAATTAATAAATTTACCAACAAAATATAATGCAAAAATATCACAAGTTATGTGTCTCTCGGTTACATGAACTAGGGTTATAATCCACAAACAATCATCAATACACAAAATTCATCAAACCCTAAAGAGAACTACTCCATAGATATGGAGTAATTCATCACAAATATGTTTAAAGTAAAGAAAAACATAAAACGATCCAAACTCGTGTCTTGAGTGAGGATTAAATGATGAATTCCTTGTGCTTCTTCTTCTCCAACTCCTCATTAGCCTCCTTAGGTTTTAGATGTGTCAAAAGTCAGGAAAATACCACTTTTTCATTATATATACTAAGTAGGATGGGGCCCAAGCAAAAACACCTTATCCTATGCGAAATAGGACACTTCCCGAAGTTGGACGTGCGCGGCTGCGCACCTAGGAGTGTGCTTGCGTATATGGCCACGCACTTTGGATAGTTCTGCCTAACTTGCGTGCCCAGTGCGCGCTTGCGCACCTGGATGGCGTCCTTCTCAATTCTTCGTTTCTCTCATTAAGTGCACTATCGTTCATTGATCCCCGAACACGATTCCAACTTAATCCTTGGGCTTTTGCTCAGATTTCAAAGCTCCATAATAGCTTGAATTCATTTCAAAACATCTACATAGCTCGGAATCCCTCCTACAAGGCATACAACACACAATTAGTGTAAAACACTAGTGATTAAAGCTCAAACTCAATTAATTTGAGGTAATTTAAAGTGCAATAAGTGACTAAAATATGAGATTATAGCCTACCATCACTCTTCCACAGCTACACAGTTCCCAGATATGCACGCAAGGTGCAAAAGTCTAGTATGAGTACAACCGACCACATGTACTCACTAAATATCTTGGCTATCCTCGGTGAAGTAGTAACGAGGCAAGAGGTACGTCGAATAAGCAGGAAAAACAACGCAAGAGGTATGTCGAATAATGATAAGAGCATCAACTAGAGAGCTATGGAGCAAGTTAACAGACATGGCAAACAAAACATAACCTCATAACCATTTCTATGAAGGAAACAATAATCATGAAGGATGCCCAAGGATCATAACCAAACATCACTAACAAATGTGGTTGTGGCGTGCAACCCGATCCCAATCTACATAATATTATTGCGGCGTGCAATCCGATCTCAATATCAATAAACATTGTTGCGGTGTGCAACCCGATCCCAGTGAATGAACACAATTGCGGCATGCAACCAGATCCCAATATCAATAAACATTGTTGCGGCGTGCAAACCGATTCCAATATCAACACACACACACACACACACACATATATATATATATATATATATATGTCGTTCATATGAAATTGTTCCACAACAACCAAGCACGGGAATGTTCACAACGTAACACTAAGAAACGAACACGCGGAATTCAACTAGGGAATACAGACTCAAACCAAGTAAGATGAGAAACACAACATCCCAGAACTAGTCACCCACATATAAGGACAAAGCTTCCACAAAGCATAACTCACAACCAATCTAAAAGTCACCCAACTCGGCTAAGAAAAGAAGTGTAGAGCATGAAACGAAGAAGGATGTACTTCAGATTAAACAAAAACAGGTATTAAGTAGAGGTGCGTAATAAGTGAAATCGTGTAGCAAGTGGAGGCATGAAACAAGTAAAGACATATATCAAGTGAAGGCAGGTAGTAAGTGAAGCCATGTAGCAGGTCAAGAATCTAATAAGCAAATCATGTAACAAATAGAGGCATGTAACATGTACATGCTAATAACAAGTAAAGTCATGAATTTGAAGAGGACATGTAGCACAAGTAAATCAAGTAAAAGCATAGGAGTAACAATAACAAACAAGGTAAAAGCATAGCTATAACAGTAACACGCCATATGGGAAACATTGAGGTAACTATATAAGGAACACAAATGGGAAAGTAGCATACAAAACAACAAACATTACTAGAAACCAAGGTAGAGAGCATGTAAGCATTTAAAGAACGAGTAATCATAACAAGAATCCAACTCTCATTCTTCTCACACGGTAATAACCAACCGGCCAATCTTATTTCACACCGCACGATAATTTCCATCGCGCCTACATCATATTAATCGCATGAAAATACCCATCATGCCAAACAAAGCTCTAAGGCCCCATCATCATCTCTTATTACAGATAAAGAAGCTCAAGTAACATGACAATAACATGTGTAGATATAGCTTTGTGATACTACGATCAAGTTAAGTATGCAAACGGATTTCAAAAACACCACATTAAATCCTTTTTAAGATGTCACATATTCTAGCATGATTTCTGACACAGTTAATTGAGTTTATTAGTCATCGAATTAAATGAAGCGTAAGTTAAGGGATCACCAAGTTCAACAAAGTCACAAAGAAGCATATAATTCCCCCTCCCGAGCATTGAAACCCTAGCACATGCATCTACGCTCGTCACTAGAGGCGAAGCTACAATGCGAAAAGGGGATTCGGTCGAACCCAGTAGCTTTGGTTTGAACTCCGTATTTGTCTTAAAAATTCATTGAATATGTATAAATTATCAATTTAGAATTTAGTAACTTAAGGTAATTAAAATCCCGAACCCATAAGCTTGAAATCCTGGCTCCACCTCTGCTTGTCACCTTATATATGCATCACCTCCACATGTAGCAAACAATATTATTTAGCAGGAAAAATTTCTCCATCAAAGCTAGGCAAGACACTTGCCTCATTCCGGAACACAATCAACAATCAACCACGACTTTTCCTATAGAACATGCCTCGAGACCAATCGAATCTAGCCAAATATCGTTCAAAAAATTCAAAATAAGCTTTAGAAACTACTCACAAGTGAAAAAGGTTCGATTTTGATCATAATTAAAAAAGTCGACAAAAAGTCAACCCGAGCACACGAGGTTGAAATTCGTGTTTCGGACCAAAATTCTGATTACCCATTCACCCCCGAATCCGGACATGTAATTTGTTTCGAAATCCGACCTCAATTCGGGGTCTAAATCTCAATTTAACAAAATTCCTAAATTCTACCCAAAACCCTTAATTTCTACCTTGAAATTCATAGATTTGATGATTAAATTCATGAAAAAGTAATGAAATTGATTGAAAATTAGGTAAAGTTGTTTAACAATGAATTTGGTAAGAAAATCCTCTTCAAAAATCGCCTCTAAAAGGTTTAGGGTTGAAAATGGTATACAATGAGCTAAGTCCCGATTTTCTCCACTTTTACCTAGTTGCATATATCGCAATTGCGAACAACTATCCGCAAATGCGAACAGTGGCCCAGCTCCTCAGAAGTTGCAAATGCGACAAAACCCCCGCATTTGCGAAAACTTCTTGCATCGCAAATGCGGTCAAAGATTCGCATTTGCGAACCTGACCAACCCAGCAACCTGTCGCAAAAGCAAAATTTTGGCCGCAAAAGTGAAACCCAGCCATTCACAAATGCGGCCCTTTCTTTGCATTTGTGAAGCATGCCTGCCCAACCCATATTTCGAATTTGCGAGCCTGACATCACAAATGCGAGACTTGCAACATCACACCAGTAGTTCCAAAATCAACCAAAACTCATTCAAAACTCACCCGAACCCCTCGGGCTCCAATCCAAATATTCAACACAAGTGTATTAATATCAAACGAACTCGCTCGCTAACTCAAATCATCAAAATAACATCAAATTAGAAAAATCGATCATCAAAACTCAAAATTTTCAAATTTGAAATTCATTTTATTTATTTATTTCATGTAATACGCCGAAACGCGCTCGGGTCACTTGGGACTCCAACCAAACATGCATACAAGTCCAAAAACATCATACGAACCCACTGAAATCGTCAAAACACCGATCCAAGATTGTTACCAAAAACGTTGAATGTGGTCAACTCTAGTCATTTTTAAGGTCAACAACAAGAACAAAAACAAACCAGTATAATTCTACATAGTGGGGTCTGGGGATAGTGTGTACGCAGTCTTATCCGAGTCCGGAACCAAAGTGTGGTTCTTTTGGACTCAAAAAATCATAATGTGTGGGGGAAAAAATTGGGGACCATAATATGTATAGCACGGACAAACGTGTCGTTAAGGTATAGCGTGGTGAAATACCGCGCTATACATATTATGATCCCCAATTTTTTTTTTCCCACACATAGTGGTTCTTTGAGTCCAAAAAAACCACACCTTGATCCGGACTCGTACACCTACCTTGTGGAGATAGAGAAATTGTTTCCATTAGACACTCGGCTCAATTCAAATTCTTACTAAATTCCTTTTTAAAATCAAAAATTATATTTTCTTCAAAATTTCACATTTAAATTTTTCAGAAATCGACACTACCACACACGCAAGTCATAAATATCCAAATAGAGCTATGAAAAGTCTTGGAACACAGAAAGAAAGGCTAGTACTCAAAACAACCGGTCGGATCGTTACAATCCAAATTAGCAAAGATACGGGGTAATTCTAACCATCAACACATGCAGTTTGCGTGTTGATTAAGCTATGTGCATCACCAACTGTTTTGAATAAAAGGGCGATTCTTTCATGCTCACAGCAGTATAGAGACTAATAAGGATGTTTGCACCAGTGGACATGGCCACTCTTTTTATGAAGAGCAAGCAAGTTCGAAGTACTGCAACCATATGCAACAAGCTAATGAACAGACATATAACAAACAACTTAAAATTCAGTAGAGAGAAGAATAATGTAATCATTGCAGAAGAAGATTATGGTCTATTCTGTAACAATTTCCAAAACAAGCTGATGAGCATCATAGCAGTGATGAAATTCCACATACAACCAAATTACAACTATTTGACAGTAGTGCAATAATGTGAAAGTAGAACATGAGTCTTAAATATGAATTAGAGGACTCATATCCAATTATTTGCTGGTATATCAAAAAGTTATATAACTGGAACAAAGGCTCTTTGTCACTGTCAACTCCACCAAACACCGATGAGGATACAACAATCTACAGAGGCATTCTGTACTAATACGAAGCACTTAGATGCAACATCCAATAATTATGCCGTTTAGGCTATTTACCAAATTATTCAGCATGAAAAATTCTTTAGCAGTTAACAATTGAAGCACGAATGTTTTCTTTGAACATTCCTAGGCACAAACTCTCCTATTATTACAAAGTAAAAACTATTTCTTTGACCAAAAAGATGTACCTAAGAAATCACCCAAGCACCAAAACATCTTTCTATTAACAGTTGCTCCAGAAAAATATGAATTTGTGGCAGAATTTGAAGTAAGGTTTAGCTCCGATTTTGTGCATCTCGCGTGAATCAGCTGAGTTTTTCACGTTGAGCAGCAGAAGTATGGGCCTCCTCAATATGTCTGGTAAGCAACGATATTCCGTAATGTGATGCACTTGAAGCAGCATAATATGAAGTCACCGTAAGTTGAGTAAACTTCGGAAGTGCATATCCTGTAACGCATGATTACAAATTAATCTGGTCAATTACAAATTAAAAATGAATAAATAAGATAATCAGCAAGGGAAAAGCTCTTTGATTATTGTAAATGTTATTGAATTTTCGCGTCCTTGACTATGTCTGGCATGACTCTATTGTTCGTCCTAACCATTCCTCTTTTACTCAAGTGCTCTATATTACTTACAGTGCCAAAAGGATCCTAATAGCAGGAAATATTTCACATCAAGTGATGCTGAGAAAATATCAAAAGGTTTGAAGACGACAATTAACCTTAGCATAACAGAAAGGTTGCTCAACTATGATCTGAATGCATGAATTCTGTCTACTAGTTCACTTTGATATTGAGCTGTAGGGCAAAGAAACAGTGCTTTAATCTATTGTTTGCATGGTATGCAAATGTCCTTGTCAACCACTTGGCCACAGAACTTACAATTGTGATGCAGCTTTTTCTTCACTCAAAGAATTATTTTAGTTGAGCTTTGTATGCTTTTCCGTTTCTTTTAAGTATCCCACTTTTACTTGACATAGGTACTAAGATAACATGATAAAAAAGGCATAAAAATTAACGTAATACAAGGAAGTTCAGAATTTCTATAGCACTATACAAAGTTTGTAGCTGCATGTATGCTGTAACCAAATATCTGTCACTGTCACTCCCACAATCTAATTCACAATAACTTGAATATCTTTTGAGTGTCAAAGCGTGTACATGTTACCTTTTTATCATAAGATATGGAAAAGAATAATATATAGGAAAAAGCTTCCCCTCTAGAAAAGAGAACGTGGGACAACCCATAATAAAAGTAAGATAGTTATTTTTGAAGAAAAGGTGCAATTAGGACTTCATTTATCATCATAAGATTTTTTTTGTTTATTTTTATCATACTAAACTTTTTTTCACACAAAACTAAGACTTCACTTAAAATTTTAATTGCCTAATTTTAGATAAAACCTCCTTAATAGCTTGGTAGATGTCTTTGGAGAAGGGGGTGACATATGAATCAGATCCGTCAATGGGATCACTTTTACTTTTCATCAGCCTGGCGTTCATGTGTTATATGATGCCAATGAAGCAAATCCATTTACAGTAAGAAATTTCATGCAGGGTGAATCTTGGATCCCAGCAAGTGGAGTGCCATATTTGGCTGCCAAATAATATATGTATTTGTCAAGAGACTGAACATTAATGTGTAGGCTATCAAATTGGCAAAATAAATCCTACTTTGACCGTTCAAAGTTTATCCAACTATGTCAAAGTGGGATTTCTAAGATTGTTCTTCTCTTCTCTTCTCATCTTGCTTTTTGCATCCATCTTATGTATCTCCCGATCTCTCCTAATTCCCTAAATTCTCAAGTAAAATGGAAAGTGGAGAAGAAAAACCAAGTGACAAATTCTATTAGATATGAATGTTATGAGTTTGTAAAATTCTAGACAAGCCTCAACATTAGCAGCACATTAACTATGTTCTTGTCAAGTTTAAGAAACCAAATTGATTCTACTCAACGTATTGCAAGAAACAGATCAAGCACGTCTTCGTGATTAAAGCATTCTTTTAGTGATGGTCATTCTAAAGGTTTATAACAGTTTATTAAGAAGTAAAGTAGCTATAGCAGGAATTTAAAATATCACCAACAATTTCAGATTCCACAAAGGGCAGATGAAAGATTTATTTTTGCTAGATTATTCAGAACATCCAAGGGATAAAGTAATAATCAATTATACTAAGATAGAGAAAAGAAAACTTCAGCAGAGACGCCCAATGGCCAATATACATCCTAGCAACCCCACAATTGACATTTTTTTTAAAATTTAACACCCCCATGATTGACATTAACCTCAAATTACAAACTTTTAAGCAACAGTGAATAAGGAAGTATTGCTGCTTACTGTTACTTATTTAAGAGAAAACAGAAAAAGTAAAGCTGCTGAGTATCATAGCAACTTTTTCATTATAGAATAACACATACAAAATGGAAAGAAGAAAGCTTAAAATGTAATTATAACTTCAGAAAATCACCTCCAAATGCCGCAATTGCTGAAGAGAACATGAGAAGTGGAGGAAGCTGCAATAACAAAACCATTGAAGAAAAGGGTAAACAGAAAATGTGAGAGGAAGGGAGCTGTAAATAACATACCAATTGTAGTCAGCTATAAATAGTCATAGAAAAGAACAAATCAAGAATACAATGAAAATCAGGGAGAGTACAAGAGAAGTGTTAAGGAACAGAAAAGCGGTGTAGATGCTTACCCCTATAACAAATGGAAGCCACTTTGGTCCCTTCACATGTCTCTGGACAAAAGGGATACCTGAAAAGATACTTACATTAAAGACTTCAGCCATGAATGCTTAAGATAAAACATAGAAGAGAAGGAAGTATTTAGTTTAAGATTTCAACCATGAGTTAATACAAAGAGAGAATAAAATAAAGATAAGAAAGGTAAGCAAAGAAGACATAATTAATCATGCCTGTATTGAAACCATGAATTGCACTGAGCAGTCCACCAATTCCAGAGCCAGCCTATTCAAAGGTAAAGAACATTACTTTAATTAACACGTAAAAGCTCTTCATATTGTGATTTCTCTATAACTTTATTCACTCTGGGGTTTAGTAGCCTTGTCCAACTGGTGATAAAACTTTTGATTAGTAAAATGAGGGCTAAATACAGCTTTAGGTTTATGTTTACACTTCGTGACGAATCCCATATAGAGTGTCGCTTCTTTCAGATTTTCGGGTGGAAAACAATCCAAAAAGAAACTCATCCCAGGGTTTAAAATAGCGACTTTCCTCTGCATTGAACTCAACTGAATTCCAAATTACTATAAAAGATCTTTAAAGTATACAAAACATTCATAGGCTCAAACATTTTTATACGAATTCGCCCATTTGGGAGGACTTCCATAAAGTTTTTGGAGACCTTGAAGGACTCCTAAAAGGTGTTTCTCAAGTTTTCCAGAAAAAGCTGAAAACCAAAAGTGGAAGTTCTTTTTTTAATTTGAAAGAGGGAACTTTTTTTCTGCAAGCACCATCAAACGAAACAACTGATCAAAACTTGAAAAAGGTGTTGGCACAAAAGTTTTTCGAGGGTCAAACATTCTTTCATTCTCCTCTATTTCATTTTATATGACACAGATTACTATTTACAGAGTCAAACATTCTTCCATTGACTACAATTTGTTTCATACAGTTTTAAATATGTTTAATTTTGGAAATTTGTGACTTCTAATACTTATGTAACTTTTACTATAACAAAACCTTAGATATTTGATCTTGTAGTTCAAATACTCTTTGTCGAAGCAGAGAAAATATGAAAGACATAGCGCCTAGCGGATACTTACCACAGCCGTGACATCGTGCAGTACAGGAGTAATCGCCCATTCTCCACTTTTCTGAACCCAGCTCAAACAGAAACAGCTCGAATTACTAGCTAGGCATTTCATCAAACACGTAATAGGCAAGATGTAATACAATTACAGGTACAAATAATGAGTAGACATGTTACGTACCGAAGTGGGGTTCAAGAGAGAAAGACAACGAGGGCATCGAGCAGAGCCGAGGCCAGGTTTGATTGTAGGATCATAATCGAGATTTCCTCTCTTCAGCTTTTGTTCGTATACCTCTCGTGTTCCCATATTCCACTCAGAAGCTTTTCACCATTTTAGTTCCCTTTTCAGCTGTTGCTCTTTTCTTGAACACGGGTTCGATGTATGATGATTTGAGGTTGGGCCGAAATGGATTATGGGCCTGGACTTTGAGCTTTCTGACCAAAAAGTTATGGAAGAATTAACTCAAATAACCGTCAACCTATTCTTTTAAACTAAAATCTATATATATATATATGTATATTAAAGCAAGAAAGTTTTGCATTGTGGTTAAGACAAGTGGCAAGCTTATATAAAGCCACTTGGTAATTTAGGACAATATTTGTTATAGTATTTAATTTAAATTGAAGATAGGATATTTCTTTAATTTAAATAGAAAGATAGTAAATAAGATTCTTTTGAATCTATATATATATTAAAGCAAGAAAGTTTGCACTACGGTTAAGCCATAGCCACTTGGTAATTTAGGACAATATTTGTTATGGTATTTAATTTAAGCCATAGCCACTTGGCAAAAAATCTAGGTTCAAAATCATAATCTTAATTACCGAGTTGTTAGATCAAAACTTAACTTTCCTAACCACCGTAGGTGATCAATAGTGTTCACTTCTACGTGTGCCCTAAGATGTTAAGTCAATAGATTTAAGTATAACAAATATAAAATTAATATTTATATTATATTAGTAGTGATAACAAAAGAGAAAAAATATAAATTGAAGCATAAACTTGTATGGTGATTAATAAAGAAAAATCTGCTTTGGTGATAGAGCACTTTCTTCATCAATCAGTAAACTTAATGTTCAAATCAATCTATAACTATATTTTATATATATTATATATATTAAAGGAATAATTTTCATTGTGGCTAAGCTAAGTGGGCAGTGGCACACTACTATAAAGTTATTTGACAATTTAGGATAATATTTATAATAATATTTTATTTAATTTAAAATTAAAAGATAATATTTTTATTTAAATAAAAATATAGTTAATAAGATTATTTTGAATAATGGAAAGAAAGAATAATAGTCTTATAATGATATAACCAACTACCTATTTTAATTAATAAGATTTTGACCACACAAAAACTTTCTTATCTTAACTCATTATAAAGATAAATATGGAGTTATTATTAATACATACTACGAGTATCACTACTCCTAAAATATAAAAATAAAGATAATAAATAAATGAAACACAAAAATAATATTAATAAATTTAAATATTAATTTGAGTAGTAGAATAAAAAAATAGTTAATATAATTTTATTATAAGAAAAAAAAATTAAATTCATCTATTAATGGGAGTTGTGGACAATAATATGAACAACTCTAAGCTATGGATAATGCAATAAATATGTAATTAAATAATTCCAGTAGTAGATGTATACATAATGATAAGATTTATTTGATCTTTGAGACGAGAAAAATTTTAAAATAATAATGAGCTAAATCATACTATATAAATAAAATACACGTATTTAAAACTGTTATAATAGATAAAATTAAAATAAATAAACAATTGACATAATTCCGAAAAATAAATTTAAAAAAATTTAAATATAATTTTCTTATATTGTTCATTCAAATGGAAATTTAAAGTCAAACCTCCACATGAATGAAATAGTTATATAAGATTTCATAGTAGAGGGAATAATATAGAAAGAGAGGGTTATAAAGATAGCGTGGGTAAATTGATACTTTTAATTAATTTAAAAATAAATCTATATCTCTTGCTCAATTAGCATTTCAGTTTTGAGAATCAAGATGTGTGATGTATGTAGTTTGGAGTCGATATTTTCAAAATAATTCTCGGAAAGAGAATGGTCACATAAATGCAGTTCGATTCGATCAATTTTTAAGCAACTCCAATAATGTTAGAAGGGAGTTAATCAATCATTAATTTACACAAGAATAAAGGAACCGATGACATATATTTTTGTGGGAATAATATTTTAAACTATGAATCGACTGAGACATCGGCTAAACAAATGTCAATTGTGTTGCCGTACAGTAAACTTAATTATTTAATATTTTATAATTTATTTTATATCTTAATTGTCTGGAAGCCATACATACGTTTTTTTGTCTTTTTATTTTTCTATTAGCTAGCAGTTGCTATGCTAAAATAGATACGAAGGGAGGATAGATTCTTCTCTAATGGCTCAGGTATGGACTATGACTTTTTAGCCCGTTGTTGATATTTATGTTCTCTCAAATTTTATGAGCCAATTGATCGAGCAATCGTTGGGATCGATATATGTGTGTGTGTGTGTGTGTGTGTGTGTGTCAATTAAAATGAAATAGATTTGGATTGCGTAAACATATAGAGGAATATAATTTCACTATTTGGGATTGCTATTTACACAAAATAAAGTGAATTACAAAAATCATAAGGTAAGATTCATTTAATTATGAATTAAATGTAAGAACTCATTTTATTTTAGTACATGTGCATGGTAGAAGAAAAATATTTAAAGTAGGTTAACATGTATTTAATTATAATATATTAATCTTAACTATATCCCAAAGGTATCACTTAAATTGTTAAAAATAAAGTGATTTTAATTGTGTGGTTAAAATTGAGATGACATTAAAATTATTGAGCAAATTATGATCCAACTGTTTATAAGTTGGCAACTCCCAAAAGTTAGAATATATTGGTTGTTAATAAATTATCATGTATGTATATATTAATCTGTCATTGTATAATTTTATGTTGGTAGAAGTTGATGTTGATGTGAGAAGTTATTATGTTGAGATAATAATATAATATATTTTTATAATTTAAATTAAGATATTACTAAATGTATATTTATTAGTTATTACTCTATATAGTATGACTTCACTCAGTTTCAATAGATATGAGATAGTTTGACTTGACACGGAGTTTAAGAATGAAAAAGAAGACTTTTGAAACTTATGGTCCTAAAAGGTTTGTGGGCCATGATATTTGTGTGAGTGCAAGAACTTCTCATTATAGGTAAAATGGGTAAAATAAAAAATTTAAAATTAGATTATTTTCAAATATAGAAATGTGTCATTCTTTTGGAACAGATTAAGAAAAAAAATATTTTATGTAAATTTAAAGGGAAGGAGTATTTATTTTTGAATCATATTGTATGTTTATTTGTTTGTATCACCGACTATATATAGGAATTAATATTTAAGTTCTTTTTTTATAGAATTTAGAAAGATCATAATATTATCCGCATATCGCGCGAGTACTAACACTAATATATATACACTAAATGGGCGTTCCCGTGCTATGCACGGAACTTGATGTAATTTTTCCTTTCGTTACTAAGACTACTACTTTGAACAACCTTTTACTTCATAATTTTGTATCAAGGATCAAGTTTTTACTGATCACGTAATTAGTGTGTGCAAACATGGACATCTACCCATCTAGATGAACATTGAAGATCAGTGGCGGACCCAGGATTTTGTACAAACGGGTTCAATCTTAGAAGTATATAACTTTAATCGTAAAATAGTAGTTGTCAAGTGGGTTCAAATAAATATTTATACAAAACTTATACAGTTTTAATCCTAATTTATATATATACACAGTATTGTTTTTTGGTGAAACGGGTTCAGTTGAACCCGCTAGCCACCACTTGGATCCGCCAACGTTTAAGATGGATTACTAATTAACTCAGTCACATAAAATACTTCAAATATTTCTAATTTTACATTTTGGTAAATATTAAGTTCACTCACATTGAGATCACAAAGCATTTCCTAATGTTGCATTCTTAAATTACAACATCATCATTATTTGTCCTCAAGCAAAGTAGCAATTGCTTTACATCATCTCTGGTACGTGATAGGAATAAAAAAAATATCTACCATCATAGGTTGTGGTGCAGTTAATGGGACTGCTCTTTCCTTAACCAGAGTTTCGGGTTTGAGCCCTTGGTATGGATAAATACTTGATAGAGAGCGTTTCTCCTCGAATGAAACCCTATGCGGCGCGAATCCGGATATAGTCGGACTTCAATGCGGGTACCGGACACCGTGTGGGAAACCAAAAAAAAAAAAAAAAAAAAAAAAAAAAAAAAAAAGAAATACCTTCCTTCTATAGTACTATATTGAATACTTTCAGGATAATGTTTGTTAACCAAAACATTATTAAAGTTAAATGTACCAATAGAGATGAAAAATTTGAATAAACAGGAAAGATAATGCATAAAATACTATATACCTTGAAGTTGAGATAATAGCAAAAGTGATGAATAGTTTATCCAATTAGAACACCAAAGAACTTGTATCTAGATAAATGCATTTGAAGATGCATATTTCAACTCTGGCATAAGGATTCATCTATAATGACATGAGCTTATTGTGTGACCTGGGTTACAAGTGTTGCGTTTGAGATTTTTTTGACAGATAAGATATTTCTTGGGACATTAGTGGTAGCAATTTAGCCATGAAAAATTGCAGCATATAAAAAGTAATTGGATTACACAATTATAATTTTTACCTTGTATTTTGAGTGGCAGCTTTCCAAACCAAACACCTCAGCATTGCAATCAAACAAATAGCATTTGTTTCTTAAAAGTTGGCCATTGAAAGTCCATAGTTGTTCACCATATTGAGACAATCTGGTTTTGGATGTCATGATTTTCACCTTTTTCATTAGTTTCCTTTATGATCTTATATCACTAATGAACTCGTTTTTATCAGTAAGGATAAGTACGAAATCACTCGATTGAAACAAAAGGGAACAACCATAATGTTACACCCCAAAACTATATGAAGTCCTTCCGAATGACCTTGTCATATTGCCTATGAAACAAAAACAAGGGCTTATCCCTTGGGAAACTGTCATCCACTCTGTCATGTTGCCTATGTAACAAGAACAAGCGCTTATCCCTAGGAAAATTGACATCTACTCTATAGTTTCGACAAGCCTTCTCCTTTATTTTCTTGAATTCCTATGCTAGTGTAGTAAGAAGATCTTTGTAAAATATAAATTATTAAAGAACTAATTTTGATACAACAGTACATGGGAGAATCAAGAAGCACAATATGCTATGATACCTCCTAGCAAAGTAGACAGCTGCTTGGGTGAACTCCTAAGAAACGTTATGCCAAACTATGGAACTACACCATACTAAATTCGTGTCATTTAACAAAGTACGAAGAAAAAGTAAGAAAATGCCACTAAAATCAAGTCGACTGACTCAATGGCATTAATTGCATAAGCAGTTCTGAAGCATGCAGCAAACTAATGTTCCATCTTGTCATCTTTTACTCACATAGTTTAATGATCCGGTAAGTCGTTTTGAGTGTTTTAGCCTCAATCCCCTATTTATTGACTCCTCTATGCAACTTTTCAGGGTGTTTGGTTTTGGTTTTGGGTGAGTTTCGAAATGAAATGATACACATAGTCCCTAAGTTGGAGCTTTAAGTTGAAAGAGTTGACCGTAGTTTGACTTTTGTGTAGATGATTCCAAAATGAGGTTTTGGCGGTTTCAATAACTCCATATGGTTATTTTAGACTTAGGATCGTGTCCGGATGTTGATTTGGAGGTCTGTAAGTCATTTCGGCATGAATTGGCGAAAGTTAAAAAGTTGAAGGTTTGTAAGGTTGGCAACTTTGATTGGGAGTTGACTTTATTAATATAGGGGTCGAAATCCGATTTAGGAAGTTGAAATAGTCATGTCATGTCAATTATCACTTGTGTGCAATATTTGAAGTCAATCGGAGTTGTTTTGGTATGAATCGGCATTAGTTTTGGAATTCGAAAGTTCATAAGTTTCTTAGGCTTGGATTGGCGCGCGATTCTAGTGTTGTTTGATGTGATTTGATGCTTCGAGTGTGTTCGTATAATGTTTTAGGACTTGTTGGTACATTTGGTTGAGGCCTCGGGTGTAATTCGGATCATGTTTGGTGCATTTCGGAACATTAAAGATTGCTGAATATGCTGCTACTGGTTTCCTTATACGCGATCGCGAGTGGATTAATGCGATCATGAAGAGTAGTTTGGCACTGGAGGAAATTTTCTCTATGCGATCGCGAGAAAGGTTCTGCGGTCGCGGAAGGTTGTTTCTCAGTGAATCACGAGTGCATAAAGGAGGTCGTGTTCGCGTAAAAGTATTAGGGGGCTACAGGTCCACGCATTTTGTTCATCGCAGACGTGTGGTTCCGGGATCGCATAGCTTGATGAGGCAGTGTTTCACGTTTGCGTGTGGTCTTCTGCAATCACGGAGTGTTAATTTGGGCAACAACATATTTGTTCTTCGCTAACGCGAGGCATTTTTTGTGTTCGCGAAGAAGAAATCACTGGGCAACAGACTTAAATTTCAAAACGGGGGTTCTATATCATATTTCATAATTTTGACTTAGAGAGCTCGGTGTGAGGCGAATTTTCGAGAGATTTTCAGAGAGATCATTGGGGTAAGAATTCCTAACCCAGTTTTGGTTAAATTACACGAATCTATTGTTGTTTTTATCATCTAATTAGGAATTTGAGTTGGAAATTTGGGAAACAATTTGGGAAACAATTTGTGAAACTCCTTAGGCTAAAATTTGGGGATTTGAAAGGCGATTTGAGGTCGGATTTGAGTAATTCTTGTATGCTTGGACTCGTTATTGAATCAGTATTATGATTTTGTAATTTTGGTTGGTTTTCGAGACGCGGGTCCGGATTGACTTTTTGAGTTGACTTTTTATTTCTTTACAAAGATCGTAATTTTATTGTTTAAATTAGTTTCCTATAGTTTATATTTATGGTATGAAGTTGTTTTGACTAGATCCGAGCCGTTCGAAGTTGGATAATCGAGGGAAAGGCCTACTAGTAGATTGATTTAGCGTGATTTAAGGTAAGTGACTTGCCTAACCCTGTGTGGAGGAATTACCCTTTAGGATTTGCCATTGCTGTGATAATTGTGATATGTGAAAACCGTGTACGCAAAGTGTCGAGTGTGTAAACGAGATAAATATGGAAATTACCGGTATTAGTTATGTAGATTCCTTTCATGTCGTAATTGATTTACCTTAACGTGTTATAGTCATCATTTCTAGTCTATTCTCATATGTTTACTTGTCTTATTCTCTTACATGCTAGTTGCCATACATGTCTAATTGAAGTTCTTTTTTCCTTTATTTCGTATTCATTATTTAATCGTTGAACTCTTTACTTGAAGTTGTTAAATCGTGGAATATCGTGTTGTTGAAATTGGTTGAGATATAAAGGTCGTGATTCATATTGAGGCAAAGTGTTAAGTTGTGAAATACCATTCTGCTGAGTTTTTCATTCCGGTTGTTATTGTTGAGACTCTTATGTACTTTGTTGTTAAGCCATGTGTTCTTTACTGTGACAATAATGTTATTGCTTGGTTTCTCTGGCAAGTTGTGATATTGTCACTTGAGGTACAAATTGTGATACGTTGTGATATTGATACGCATGGGATGGTTTAAGGCTTTGGGGTTGAAATACATGCGGTAAGATAATGTGGGTTTGATATGCGTGGCTAATAGGGGAACTACAAGAAGTCATGCGGTGTGATAAGGTGGGCCAAAATGCAGGATGTTATTTCGGAAAAATGATTTTCAAAACTAAATGTAAAGTCTCCCTTGGTGATATAAGGAAAGATTGTGAGTTGTTCTTGTGATTTGGGACTATGAGGTGGTACCTCGACAGTGACCCTTGTTGATCTTTCTCTATTTGTTGTTCTTGTCTTTGATTGTTTGTTTCCTTAACGTGTCAAGTCCTTGTTTCCTTCCGTGATGTATTATTTGCCTTGATTCTGTGTAGTGAAATTCTAGTATACTCCTTTTTTGTTTCATTTCCTTTGTTATTATTATATTGATAAATATTTCGTCCTGTTTCTTATTATTTCTAGTAGGGCCTTGACCTGACCTCATCCCTACTCTACCGAGGTTAGGCTTGGCACCTACTGGGTACCATTGTGGTGTACTCATGCTATGCTTTTGCACATCTTTTTGTGCAGATCAAGGTACCTCCTATCATTCCCTCCACCAATGAGATGAGTTCACATTTGGAGACTTTAAGGTACAACTGATGCGTCTGCAGGCCTCAGAGTCACCTTCTATTATTTTTCCTTCTTTACTAGATACAGTTGTATGGGATTGACTTTGATATTGGCATAGAGCTTGTGACTTGTATTACGCCGGATTTTGGGATATATATATATATATATATATATATATATATACACGGAGTTGTAGAGATTTTTAATTATATTAGTTGTTGGGTTTTGAGATCTTTAAATTATTTTTTCGATTATTTCCGCATGTTTGTTAGGCTTAACTAGTCTTAGAGACTAGGTGCCGTCATGACATCCTATGAAGGAAAATTGGAGTCATGACAAGTTTGTATCAGAGCTCTAGGTTCATAGGTGTTATGAGTCACAAAAGAGTTTAGTAGAGTTTTGCAGATCAGTACAGAGACGTCTGTACTTATCTTCGGGAGGCTATGGAACTGTTAGAAAAAATTTCACTTCTTTGATTCCTTATCATGCGAATTTGTTGATTCTAGAATTCTAAATCTCTGTATTTCTATTCACTCACAGATGCTAAGGACACACATAACTGGATATGATGATTAGAAACCCACACCCCCTGCTAGAGTCGCGAGAGGGCAGAGCCAGGGCAGAGGCTGAGGACGGGAACATGGTGCAGCCAGAGCACCGACCCAAGCTGCTACAGAGGAGCTACCAGTATCTCTAGTTGGAGATCCGGCACCTGAGACGCCTGTTACTACCCCATGCACTTCAGTAGACTCTTACCTTATTTATAGCATGTTCGGCACTTTGCCTCAACCGGGGTTTATTCCACTTGCTCCTGCCACATCTCAGGCCGGGGTAGGAGTATCGAATCCCGCAACTAGTACCCCAGAGCAGCGAGTCAAGGTTGACCAGGTCTCAGTGGTCATACCAGTAAAGCTGATTGTCCCAATTCAGCCCAAGGTTAGGGCAGTAGCTTCTGAAGGGAAGCAGCTCAGGCTCGAGAGGTACAAGAAGTACCACCCTCCTACCTTCAGCGGTATGGCTTCACAGAGATGCCCAGGGTTTTCTTGAGGAGTGCCACAGTATCCTCTGTACTATGGGTATTGTGGATTCGAGTGGGGTCTCTTTCACTACGTTCAGCTTAAGGGAGCGGCTTACCAGTAGTGGCGGGCGTATGAGTTGGGTAGCTCGGCTAGGGCAGCTTCACTCACCCGGGATCAGTTCTCAGAGATGTTTATGAGGGAGTTTGTTCCCCAGAGTCTTAGGGATGCATGGCGCGCAAAGTTTGAGTAGTTGTGCCATAGTTCTATGACCATATCGGAGTATGCAGTCCGGTTCAGTGAATTGTCCAGGCAGGCACCAGCCTTGGTCGCTACTGTCAGAGAGCGAGTTCGTCGATTTATCGAGGGGCTCACCCTGGTATCTGATTCAGCATGGCTCGAGAGTTGGAGATGGACATCCCATACTATCAGGTAGTGGAGATCGCTAGGAGATTGGAGGGTATGTGGGCCCGGGAGAGAGAGGAGAGGGAGGCCAATAGGCCTCAAGATTCTAGCACATATAGTAGTGCACGTGCCCCAGTAGCAGCCCATCATGGTAACAACCCGTGTTCATTCAGCACTTCCAGCTTCCAATGGTATTCCGGCCACTCCCAAGCCCCAGATTTCCCATTATGCACTGCCACTGTCTAGTGCACCTCCTTCATGGGGTGCTTTCACCGGTCAGTCCAGCCGACCAGGCCCAAGCCAATCCCAGTAACCACATCCTCCGAGAGCTTGTTTTGACTGTGGTGACACTCGTCATATGGTAAGGGATTGCCCTAGACTCAGAAGAGGTGCACCTCCAGAGACTACTAAGGCTCCGCGTATTCCACAGGTTCCCAAAACTTCTCGGGTCGTGGTAACCGCACCATTTTTCACTCTACCTACAAATCCATCTAGAGATGAAGGTCTGGCAGGTAGAGGTCTCCCTAGAGGGGGAGGTGATGCGAGACTAAATTGCATAGTTTAACATGTGATATACCTTACATTTTATGCGCA
>ML375029.1:0-101232 GCA_005239525.1 Nicotiana knightiana
TGAGCTTACATCAATTGACTTACGATGTACTCTCACGTACGAAAACATGGGGTGTAACAGTAAACTTCAACAACATGACTAGTAGGTGTATCATCATCCGGCTGCGTTTCATCTAAATCTATATTTTCATCAATAGTTGGATTACCATAAAGAACATTCATATATTCATCATTTAATTGTTCACCTGGTGCAATATCATGGTAAAATTGACTATTGGTAAATTAAAGTAAAGGGTTATCACTATCAAGAATAACATGTGGAAGAGGACAAGTAACAGGTTTGGGTCGGGGAGCCGGGGAGGAGTAGTAGCTTGGCCACTAGATTCACCAATTTTAGATTTTCCCTTATTACCAAATATATTTTTCAAAGAAAAGGCCATATTAATTATAATTATACAAAGTAAAACAAACAAAACTATAATATTAAAACTTAAGAGTTGGANAAAAAATGAAAGAAATGAGGGGGTATTTATAGTTGAGAATAGGGAAAAGTGTAATTATAAAAATCTTGGGGTTAAAATAAAGTTTGGGGGGTAAATGACTATTTTTGAAAGTGCCAAACGGCTAAATTGGCAGGCCAACGACTATTTTTTAAATTTCCAACCGTTGGCCAATTTTAAAAATAATTTTTTGTTTTTGAAAAATAGTCGTTAGGCCCGGTTGAACCGACCCACCAATGAAAGCCGGTTCCAGGCTAAACGGTCCCGGGCTCACGATCTCACCATTAAGGACCGGCCCACTGTGGGCTCTTAGGACCGCTTGGGCCCGGCCATACGAGCCAGCCCGTTTAGCCCAAAACCCATATGGGCTAGCGGGCCTGGACCGGTCCCGGACTAGGTCCGGACCACAATATAGCCTTAGTTGCATGTACAAGCTATTACAATATCGTGTTTGTTTGCCTCCTCAATTTTGTTATTGTATATATATTGTTTGGTTGTTATTTTTATTACCTGAATAAAGAATATATGCACCAATTACGCAGGAATTAATGAAGGTATTATTTTACACCTGAGAAAGAAGGTATAATAAGAGTATAAAAATTAGTAATATATGTATTAAAACAACTAAAAAGATTAAATAATTTTCATCTAAATAAGCAAAACACATATTTTAATCCCTGCATTACAATTTTATACATATTATTCTTGTATTACAACCGTTATATTATTAATCTCTAAAGAAAAGTCATCTTATTAAAACACGGTAATTTTTTTATATTTAATTTGGGTTTTTTTTTCCCCTTGTGGAATTTATTTCCGAGAGGATGAAAAGGACCAATATTGACTTGATCCTAACTGAACAGGCAAAGTAAATCCAGCGATGAAACACTCATAACTGAACAGTGATAGACTATTCGCTTTCTCCTAAAGCCTTCAATCGAATTAGCACGATGAGAGGGAACAAGTTTTGCTGTGATTTCCGGTACCTCCTCATCTTGGCTGCTGTCGCCTTCATCTACATACAGGTTCTATTATACATGGCTTATATCTCAGATCTATCTTTCTTGTACGATTAAGATCACCGTCACTGAAATTGGTTCATTAGGTTAGGTTTCTTTTGGTCCTTAGCCTTCTCTCAAATTACCATTGTTTCATATGAACTCTACATGAACATAATTCACAATCTTTGATACAGAAAATTGATGACTTGGATTACGTACAATTTTGAACAAGTTTGTTATTAAATCTTAGGAAACTAGAGAACAATTTCTACAACAAGAAGTACGTTTCAATTATATGAATCCGCACTATCCATGTGGGCAGCAGTGGCAGAGTCAGGATTTATACATAGGGAATAAAGAAAATGCAAACTTGCACAATAGCTTAACTATCAAGGGGATTCAACCATTTTTTATATAATATAAAAAATATATTTCCCCCTATTTGTACAGTGTAACTTTCCTCGAAAGAGATTAAAGTGAACCCCCTTCGATGCATTTAGCCTATGTTACTCGGACTCTTCAAAAATGTTGTTGGGTGCGTGTCGCATCCTCCAAATTTAGTGCATTTTTGGAGGATCCGACACGTGTGCGGCAACACTTTTGCAGAGTCCGAGCAACATAGCCACCGGTGGGAGTGCCACTTTGACCAGCTGGTTCCCTCTTTTTAGGATTTTGGTCGCAATTTCCCCTTGGCAAAGATAAGGTGAACCGCTAGGAAAGAATTGAGATTCGCATGCCCAAAAGAACTTCTGTAGGCTATGCATTTGAATTTCTTATGGCTTGTAGGCGAAGCGGTTGAGACTTTTTTTTGCTATTGCAATAGATTCTGACGACACTGTACCATCTTAGGTAAATAACTTATGGTGCTGTACTGTATGGTTTAGTTTTGGTATCTCTGTTATCTCTTTCTGATGTATTAGACAAAAGCAAATATCAAGATTTAACTTCTAGCCCCAAGGTTCTGGCGTAACAATTGAAAAATTTGGGCAACAATATTCTCATCTGCCTAAGCTTGGTGGATAGAGTTACTCGATATCTGTGCTGGTAGGAGGTATTAAGTACCCGGTGGATTAGTGGAGATGCATGCAACCGCAATTGTAAAAAGAAAAGTTTATATTGCTTAGGGAAAGCCACAACTTGTCCACCAACCCAAGCAATCCTTTCTTTGCACTGTTAGATTTGTTTCATCTTCACATTGACATATGAGGTTACTTGGTTTCATTGACATAGGTATTATGAAAAGAATTTACCCTTTTTTTTTTTGATTTCTTTCTTTTTCTTTCTGGATTAGTGTTTGCTTAATGGTGAATTAGGTATGGTTTTAAGTGGTTGCTTTTGCTACATTGCTCAGATGCGGCTTTTTGCGACACAGTCAGAATATGCGGATCGCCTTGCTGCTGCAGTATGTATCTGGACTCATCTAGTCATCCTCCCTACAGGAAATCTAAATACCATAGAGATATTTCTTTTATTCTACCGTCTAAGAATTTGTATTCATGTCATGTATTGTGAATATGATATTTATAAAAGCTTCATATGCTCTACTTGAAGGCATCCTTCAACAATTCAAATGTCATTCCAAAAATCTTCTCTTTCTTCTCAGAAGGATATTGCATAATCTTTCTTTGTATTGTCTTAACAGCATACAACTGCACCCTTCTTCAATGATGCATGCTAAGGAAAGAAGTAAATAACTTTAAATTGCTCACTATGTGTATAAATCATTGAATGACACAGATTGAAGCAGAAAATCATTGTACAAGTCATACCAGATTGCTTATTGACCAGATTAGCCAGCAGCAAGGAAGAATAGTTTCTCTTGAAGGTGCAATGTGTTTTTCGGTGTAGTCTTTTCTTTCTTCATTGTCCACTTGGAAGTGGATTTATTTCCTCCATTCTACAAATGGATCTATTGGAAATAGTCTTCTTGAAAATTTCATGTAAGTTTTTTTTTTTTTTTGATGACCGAGAAATCCGTCTGGGGCCGATCCTTTGGACCAACCGCAGCCTTCGAAACTCGGTGGATAATGGGCCCGCCCCTCTACTCTTCTCCACTTAAATACCAAGTTTTGCTTTGCGTGAGCTTGAACTTGTGACCTAAGACACAAATCCACCACCCTTTGCCACTTGAGCTAGGCCCTGGGGGCCTATCATAAGTGAGTACACTGAAAAAATTTGATCAAGAAGATGCAAGAGAGTAGAAAAGATAATAATGGTTAACTCCATTTACAAAAATCTAGATCAGAGCATGAGCTAACCAATACCAAAACTTTGCCTGCTAGGCCAAAGTAAGAGAGCTAATGAAATCTAGGAGGGGAATAACGTCATTTACAGGGGAAAGGTTACTCCAACTAAAATTCATCAAACGTATAGATTTCAGGGAGCAATAGGGAGTTGAAACGCCATCAAAACATCTGCTATTTCTTTCTGTCCAAATACACCAAAAAATACATGGTGGGATCATCTGCCAGATCTTTTTGATGGTTACGTCAACTTCCCAGAAGCTCCAACTTTCTACTGCTTCCTTTAGGGTTCTGAGGTGTTGTCCAGCTAATATCAAAAACTGATAGGAACATTTGCCATATATCTGCAGCCACTGAACAATGCAAAAAAAGATGATTTACTGACTCTGAACTCTGATGACACATGTTACATCTGTTCACCATTTGAAAACCCGTTCAACAGATCTTGAGTCAGGATAGCTTCTTTTGAGGGCTGTCCATGTAAAGCACATGACTTTAGTGGGGAGTTTTTTTTTCCAGATTAATTTCCAAGGCCAATGATCAATCACTTCATTCGATAAGCACATTTTGTTGTACCCTGCCTTCACTGAATAAATGCCCTTGCTGGTGTTGTCCCACCTTAGGATGTCTGGGGTTTGTGGGTTTATCATGAGGTCTTCAAGTATTCTGTGTAGATCAAAGAGTTCGTCCAGTTCCCAATCCTGCATGTTCCTTTTGAATTGAATGTCCAGTTCTTCCCGTCCCCGTTATGTGCTATTGTGTTGATGTAGATCTGGTCTCTTTTAAGAAATTTTCTGTTTTTGCGTTGTAAGTTTCGAGACGTCTTCCTAGATGAGCAGTGAGGATAGGACCTTTTCAGTTTCTTCATGTCCTCTTTCAATGCTTTGTTCCTTATCCTTTCTGTGATAATGCAGATCATGTTGAATAATTGCTTCTGTTACTGCTGATTTATGATTTTCTGGAATAATAAGTAGTTTAGTCGTAGGAGGAGTCTTTGTTTAAATGTAAATTTAGTTGGATAAGTTAGTTTAGATATTTGAGGTTTTGAATTTTGAATGTTTATTCTGCAGATTATGTTTTCAAGTTGGCTGTTTAAAGTCCTCTGGTTAATAAAATTAAAATGAGAGACAATTTCAACCATTTTTTTAATCTTCTTCCCAGACCCCACCTGTTGGGAACATACTGGGTTTGTTGTTGTTATTGTTGCTGCTCCATCTCCTTAAAAAACCAACAGATCCCTTTAATAAAATCTGGTGCTTGCTGTCAGAAACTGAAATGCTACTTATCTCTTTTGTATGAAGGCTAACAGGTAGTTGTATTTTTTGGGGGGAGGGGAAGATAGGTAATGGGTCATTTTACTTTCCTTATCGATATCTTGCTGCATTTTCAGAACAAATGAAGCGTCAGGACCAGAAGTGCCGACAATTAAGGGCTCTTGTTCATGATCTTGAAAGTAAGTTCATAAACTCCTTTTCTTCTTTCAGCTTTTAGTCCAAAAGCCACTGCTTTTTGTCACAGTAATATGAAATGTTTGCCTGTAGAAACCCATTGTACGTGGCAAATAAAGATGGGATAATTTCACATAAATACAACTCACACATCTGACTTGCAACATAATAGCCCAGTCATAACTTTACAAATTTGTAGCCCAAAAATAATAGGCTAATATTTGAAAAAAGAGTATTTTCTAGCTTTTTTATTCGGCAACGGAGTTTAATCAGGACAATTATCTTATTTAGATGAAGTCATGAGATTTTCTAATTCTTCCGTCGTATCATTTTGATATTTCTCCCCCAATTTGTCTTTACTGCTGCAAGTTGTCCCCCAATTTTTCGCTGATTCTACTTATATGGTAAAATTTAGAAACAATTGCTGCAAGTTCGTGATTTGGCCGAGAATCAACAAGGAAAGTAGATTTATACATGAATTATTCCAGAAAAAGAAAGAAAACATGAAGAAAATTTAATTTGATTATACATATGCAGTACATGTATAATGATGTATAACTATGTATAAACTTGTATATGGAATGTATAATAATGTATATCAAAAGAATAAGAGAAAGAGAAGAAGAAGATAAGTGATGTTATGAACATATATACACATTTATATATAATTATATATATTTATACACATTTATACACACTTATACAATAATGTATAATTGTGTATAAATAGTGGTTATACAATATTTATACCAGAACACATCTTATGTTCAATATTACACCTCTATTTCAGTATCAAAATATCAAAAGAGAGTTTTTCAGAGGAAGTTAGATCTGAAAATTAAAGAGGAGAGAAGATGGAGATGGAATTGTTTTATAAAAGAAGATAAAACTGGAACATCATCTGAAGAACTTGAAAATTGTCTGAATACAACACAAGACCTCTTTTTCATTCTCCGATGACTTCACTGACTTCATCGTCGACCTATTTACCTTGAAAATTGAAGGAAAAAAATGGAGGATGTCTGCAACTCTTCAACCTCTTTCCAGCAATTTGAGAAGAAACAAAAAATTATTAATGGAGGATAAACGCATTTTGTCTTAAAAAAATTCACATTGCACAAAAAAAGAAAAAAGGAAAAAAAAAGAGGACTCCAGATAGAAATAGCGATTTAGTCTCCTTGAGGAGATGTTTATTACAGTAATGGAAAAGGCCTTCGTGTTAGGTTGAATGAGAGAATGACTGATGCAGTTAAAAGAGGAAGAAGCATTTGGATATAGGTTTTGGTGAAAAGTTGAAGAAAGAAAAAAGAAGGATAAAGGAGGTTGTCGCTAGGTTAACCGATGAAAATGGGCTATGCATTATCTGCAAAATGGGCTATGCCGGGTAAAGTTCCAAAACATGGGCTATTTTTTGTTCTGAAAATGGGCCGACTGACATAGGATGTAATTCTGTCAATAAAGATCTGTTAATGTCGATGTGTTTGTTCATATCATGGAGTTATTAATATTATGGGCTCTAATTCTAGATATACCCATGCTACAAGTATTTGTACTTATTTATACAGTTGATATTGTTAATTTATTTGTTACAGGTAAGGGCATAAAGAAGTTGATCGGAAATGTACAGGTGTACATACACTCTCATATCCTCAGTCATGCTTTCACTATCAACATCTGTGGACTTCATTTCTGTCAAATTTGTGCATCACCTAATTACTATATTTACTAGATGCCAGTGGCTGCTGTAGTTGTTATGGCTTGCAATCGGGCTGACTACCTGGAAAAGACTATTAAATCCATCTTAAAGTATGTTTTGTATCAAAACAATTTTATCTGCTTCTTATTGCATATTAGATGCCTCAGCTGATAAGCCCGGTACTTCCATTGTTGTCATCAGATACCAAATATCTGTTGCGTCAAAATTTCCTCTTTTCATATCCCAGGTATCCATTTATTTTCTCACATAATTGTATGCTTGTCTTCTTTGTGTTGTTGAACCTAATTGTATGCTTGTCTTCTTTGTGTTGTTGAACCTACTTTTCGATCTACCTCCCTTTGGCAGGATGGATCACATCCTGATGTTAGGAAGCTTGCTTTGAGCTATGATCAGCTGACATATATGCAGGTAATCTTCTCTACTGCTTGAGAAGGGAAAACTGGATGTTTGGGGTATCTCTATTGTTGAAATTTAAATCAGGCAGGTCTTTACTTGGAGGGGAAGTATATACTTGAGAATAAGAACTCATTGTTGCCAGGCTTGTTTTTACTTGCAACACTCAATCATCATCATTACCAATAACAAAATTATGCACAGAGAAATAAGTTAGTAGAAATATTGCCCATATGGAGTTTTTATCTGCTAAAAGATGGAAAGGGAAAAGATAACATTATTTATATTTAACCTGTAGATATTTTCCTTATCATTTCGACCTTTTTATTACTTCAGCTTTGTATCATTGTGTGACACAATTTGTCCTTTTCCCTATAAGACAGCACAAGTGGAAGAGGCATGTATTGTTTGATTTATGCTTTTATTTTGCAACTTTTCCTATATATTCATTCATCTACTGCAATATAAGTTTCATAGTTTTGTAACCTATCAATTGCTTTTTCTACCTAATGTTTTTCTCTGATAAAAGCTACGCATTGCATAGGATATGAATCTATCTGCTTTATTTTATCATTTGGCTGCAGTTACTTTAGTCTGTATCTTTAACCTTTTGCTGCCTAGCTGATAACTGTTCTGGCCTGGCAATGTGAAATGTAGTTAGCAATTGCTTCTGCTTAAGCTCGGTATCAAACTCTTCTTGGCACTTTTTCTTGACAGTTCTTAAGAAAAGACTTTTTCGATTCTTTATCAACAGCACTTGGATTTTGAACCTGTGCATACTGAAAGACCAGGGGAGCTGATTGCATACTACAAAATTGCACGTAAGGATGATTTGGTCTTTTGTTTCCCATATTTTTTCTTAACTCATTTTTATTCCAACTAGTGCTAGTCTTGCCTTAGCCATTGTCGACCACTCTTTTCGTAGGTCATTACAAGTGGGCATTGGATCAACTGTTTTACAAGCATAATTTTAGCCGTGTTATCATACTAGAAGGTACTGCGGATCTATCGTAATCACTATGTTGCATGTTCTTTGCTCTTTTTCTTCTCACAATATCTGTGCCTCTGACATGCAGATGATATGGAAATTGCCCCTGATTTTTTTGACTTTTTTGAGGCTGGAGCTACTCTTCTTGACAGAGACAAGTAAGGCACTCTTAACGGATCTGGATGTTGTGTTGTTTTACTTTCAAAGAATTATCTCAAGAAGATTACTATATTTTTACTCGTGTCCAACTCCCCCCTCATTTTCTTTGAAGAACCAACATAATTGCATCAGATTCAACAGCATCCAAGATATCCTGCTCTTCCAGGCTTGTGATTGGAGAAAATATGATGGCAGCGAGGGGGATAGATTGATTTCCATTTTGGTTATATAACATTCTTAGCAAAAGGATTAAAAGCTTTTCCCTCATAGACTGACGTCCAAATATGCTAAGTGGTATAATGAACGAACTAGAATGCGATTAGCCTAAAACATGGGGATAAAAAGCCTGTTCTAAATGTCCCAAGTATGTTATAAGAATTTCTTAAATACTTATGGTGAACATCCCAGGTCGATTATGGCTATTTCTTCTTGGAATGACAATGGACAAATGCAGTTTGTCCAAGATCCTTGTAAGTTTTTTCTTTCCTCCTTTTTTTGTCCTTTGTGATTGGTGGTTATGATTTTCCTTTTGAACTCTTCGCCTGTTTCAATTGGAAATTTTATTGCCCATTATTCAATGAAGAAACCCAAACGCTGCTTAGTGCAGATGGTTTCTTTTTCTGTTCTGTTGAATGGTTATACTTCATGTTGTTTTTGATTCCTTGAAAGAAATTATATCCTAAAACAGCGTAAAGGTTTTGCTTTTGAGTACTTTACTTTTGATATACCTCTGCAGTTTTTTCTTTATTCCTTTTCTATTACTTGTTCTTGGATTTGTCTGTCACATGTCTCTCTTTCTGTGACTGGTTCCTGAATTTCTCTGCCATTGTCTCTCTTTCTCCTTGCTCAACCCATATCGTTTTTAATCATCAACTTGAAATTGAATCATATTACTCATGCTAATACAAGCATCAGTAAGAAGATTGGTAGTGTTACAATATACTAGTGGTTTTTCTTTCATTCAATCATCACTTGTTTGACTGCTTAAACTAGGCTCCACTTTAGAGATAGGTTTTTGCTCTTAATCAAAATAGGTCAAGGGCGCGTCGGAACGGTCGTTAGCTGCTTAGTACTGAATTTTAACGTCTCCTCTTTTTCGTTTTGGAGAAACCAATGAAAAAGGGGAAAAGTTGAAAATTTGCTCATTGGAGTTGTAACTGGAAGTTTTATGAGAAATTGGAAAACAGAAACAAGAAAAGATAATATATTTTTAAAACTTTTAGGACAGGGAATTACCTTTTCTTGAACTGATAAGAGCCAATCGTTTTCGCATGTGAATCAAGCATTCGTAAGTGACTTGTTCTTTTGGTACAAACACAAATATTTTATGGCTAAGATTGTCGCAAGAGAAAATTTTGGGGCGCCATGGTTCTCTTTTCAAATCCATAGTCCTTTCTAGGATTGTGGGGCTTCGATTGAATATTTTGGACTGTCCAAACAAAAAGAGTTTCATGTTTATACCCCATTGATTTCATTGTTGGGCTGAGCAAAAGTATATCCTCCATAGAGGTTAATCCCTTTTTTTTCTTGTCGATGTTGCGGAATATATTGATATTATTTAGGTGTTTTTTAGCAAAGTAAACAGAGCTCCGCTTTTCTGATCTCACCGAAATGCTTTATAATTTACACTGCAGATGCTCTTTACCGCTCAGATTTTTTTCCTGGTCTTGGATGGATGCTATCAAAATCTACTTGGGACGAACTATCTCCTAAGTGGCCAAAGGCATATCCTTTCGAACTGATGTGCTTATTTCTTGCCTAAATTGACTACCTTGGAACCTTCAAAGATTTTCTTTGACCTTACTTTTACTTACTGGGACGACTGGCTAAGACTCAAAGAGAATCACAGAGGTCGACAATTTATTCGCCCAGAAGTTTGCAGAACATATAATTTTGGTGAGCATGTATGTGCTCCTTGAAATCAGTGCTAAATGCTTTGGCTCAGTAGACATAGTTGAGCTTGAATTTTGATCTTCAATGGTGCGATATTCTTAATGTTTCTTACTGATGAAGAAAAATTTAATATTATCTCATTGTTCTTCTTACTCATTTGGATGCTTATCAAGAGGAAAAATGTTTCTTGCTGTTCTTAAAGATGGAAATTTTATCAATTTCCACCATCTAAGTCAATAACATTAAATCTTTCCCCATATTTACCATCGTTTACAAAAACTTCTCCTTAAACCTTGTCACCAATCTTACGTTATTTGCAGGGTTCTAGTTTGGGGCAGTTTTTCAAGCAGTATCTTGAGCCAATTAAACTAAATGATGTCCAGGCATGTTATTTTATTTTATTGCCATCACCCCTTTGCTTGCCTACTCATTCTTTCCATTTGTATGACATGTATTCTACCTTGAATTTTGTTGGAAGGTTGATTGGAAGTCAATGGACCTTAGTTACCTTTTGGAGGTAATGGCTTGAAGATCATTTTTGTGCTGAAAGATTTAGAGAACTAATGAATGCTGACAAATTATTAGATGGTTGATTGAGAAATTTGTCATTTAAACCATCTTGCATAGTAAACTTGTGGTTTCATGTTCTCAGGACAATTACGTGAAACACTTTGGTGACTTGGTTAAAAAGGCTAAGCCCATCCGTGGAGCAGATGCTGTTTTGAAAACATTTAGCATAGATGGTGATGTGCGTATTCAGTACAGAGATCAACTAGACTTCGAAGATATCGCACGGCAATTTGGCATTTTTGAAGAATGGAAGGTAATGCATATGTGACTCTTCTCTTCATATTGAATTGATTATGACCTGAGATTTGATCATATTTGTTTGAGTGGGTTCTTTAGATGCAGTCATTACGTATGTCGAGTATGGCTGTGTATAGCATATTAGCCGTCTATCTACTTAACTCTGAAACAGACTGTTGAGCAGTTCAAAATTCATGCCTGATTTTGTCCCTTTACCATTTGGAGATTTATTGTTTCACAGCCATATGACATTTTCTTTCGATATATCATCTATGCAAACAGTTGCTGATCTGATATCACAAACGCTGGTAATCGTATTGCGATGCAAAAATATGCAGGTGCTCTTAGTGTTAGAGTAAGCAATCAGAATCCAATTGCACAACTCATGCCCTTCTAGAATTCAGGTGCAAATGGAGGTGAAATTTGAAATACATGCTTTCCATCTTCTCTTTCACTTATGCCTATCTATGGGCTTGGGCCCCAGTAACTTTCCATGCAATATGTGCTTGGGCTAGAGGCTGCGTCTGCGCGAACAAAAAATGAGGTTTGCCAATATGGGCAAGACTTGGACTGTGTTAGGCCAGCCTGTTTGGCCTCATATATTTATTATAATTCATATTTTTCATATAAATGATATAGAAAGCATTCTTTTGGATAGGTTGATATATTATATTTTGATATGTATTCATTCTGGGTTTTATACCACATGTGTAGAATGCGTAAAAATGAAATAGGAGATTTTTTAGGTTCATATATTAAAATTTAGACTGATCTATAGCCATTTTAAATAGAATTAGTGAAAGTGAAATAGGAGGAGATCTTTCAGTTCCATAGGTTACAATTTAGATTGAGCTATAGTCATTTACTTGTTTTATTTGTGGCTTTGTTTACTTGGTTAATTGATTACTTAATTCTTAAACAAACTGTTTCTGCAAATTTAATTATTTGGTAAATAAAGCCTAGATTAATATTCAATATTATAGTTTTCAAATTTAAAGATAAAATTTTCTTAACGCCTATTTGTTGCTCAAGGCCAGTCCTATGGGAAACGGTGGGGTGGAGTTGAAATTAGACCTATGATAGCCCGACCTGTGCTGTTAATTGTGGTTACATTCATAAGTAGCTTGGTCCATCTTTATTCCATTTATATATGTCTGAGGATGTCAATATTGATCATTGACTGGCCTATATCTGTTCTTTGCCTGGACCGTGGACAGGTCTATTCGCACTAGCTGTGACTGGATTTGTCCTCTTTCATGGTTCTCCTTTTGCTTTCCGTAAAACTTGCACTAACTGTTCATTTCATCAGGATGGTGTACCACGGGCAGCATATAAAGGAATAGTAGTTTTCCGGTACCAAACGTCCAGACATGTATTCCTTGTTGGCCTTGATTCGCTTCAACAACTCGGAATTGAAGATACTTAACAAAGATATGATTGGTAAGTTTCTGTCCATAATGTGCAAACCTATTGAGTTCTCTATACACAAAGCTTTAGTAGTTTGTCTTTTAATTTTTTGTGTGGAAATTTGTTTATTCATCTTCATGAAGGAAAATACTCAAATGAGATTAATGTAGGAATATGTTTGGGAACTTTGTAAAACCACTTACTTTAACTCCAGGAGGCTAATGTAAAACTATTTTGAAACAAAATATTGAAGAAATAGCATCAAATATTTTGAGACATAAGATAGAAAGATCCGAACTTGCTTGGGATTGAGGCATAGTAGCTCTTCTTCTTGTAAAGTAGAAAGAGGGTCATAAATTGAGATGGAGGGTCTATGTTATGGTCCCCTGTTATAGATCTAGTTATGGGACGCTGTAAGACAAAATCAGAGTTAGTTCGGGTAGAGGTTTTCTTTTTTCGACCTAAAGTGCTGGTTCGGTAAGAGAGAACCTGCAAATTCAAATAATTTTAGATACAAACACTGATGGATTAATCACCCACCTAAACATTGGGAAATAAGTCAATAACTTCCTAACACAACTGGAATGAGAAAGTGGCCTACTACTGATAACTGCTGCTACTAATAACTGCTACTACTAATAATTGCCACAGGAAATATATGAACATAACTAACAGATGCCCTAAAGTTGCTGAGCCCATCTACTTCCTCATCTTCTGAAACTTTCCATGTGTAATTCGTTGGTAGACTAAAGGGGTGCTAACATTACTTCCCTTCATCAAATCGCGCTTGTCCTCAAGCGGGAAGTATGGAAAACGTTGTTGGTAGGCAAATCAGTGTTAGGATATGACTTTTGTGCGTCAGATTCTTTCTCCTCTTCCTTTATAGATTCAATCCAGAATAATTTCTTGCATTTATGGCCTGGGTGAATTGTTCATCACAATTGAAACAAAGTCCCTTAAGGCGTCTTTCCTCCATCTCAGATCTGGTCAATTTCGTTACAAATCTGGTGTGTTGTTGCGATGAGAAATCTGTAGTCTTTGATCTACGGACATCTGATAATTCCGAATGAAGGGGTTGTCCCTTGCGTTCATAAAGCCAGGACATACTCATTGCTGTCGTCAAACCTGGAGGGGGGGTTATGCAACTCCTATATAGTCAGCAAGACCACTGATATAAAGTTCAATTTCTTGCGACTATGTGAGGGTACCAGCCTGCAAAACCAATTGCTCAAACTTTTCCAGGTAATCTGCCACAGACCCGATCTGGCACAACTTAGCAAATTCTCCCAACTTTTGACTTCTTATTGGTGGCTCAGAACAAAGGTTTCATTGACGTTTGAATTCTTCCAAGATGGTTGAGGCATATCTGTCTCTAGTTGAAGGAATCAGAGTTGTGCATTCCCCTCTAAATGAAAAGAAGCACGTCCAACATTTTCTTCTTCTTCAGTTTGCTTGTGTCCAAAGATCGCACCTATTCAACCATCTTAAAGGGTCGTCTTGGCCACTTAAACGTGGGAAGCTCAACTTTGTATATCTGGGAATGCTGGAACTTCCTCCAGTTTCTGATCCTGACCTTCCTTCAACTCCAGCTTTACCCTTCCAAACTCGATTATTTATAACTCGTATTTTTGATTGATTCAAAATTGGCCTTCGAATTTGCTAAATCTTTTATGGTTGCATCCAAGCGAGCATATATGGCTTCCTGTCTGGCTAGACACGTTCTTCTTGAAACAAGTTCACCAACTGTGCTAGTTGTTGCACTTGGTCTCCAATAACTCTCGGCTCCGATACCAAGTTGTTACGGTCCCTTGTTATAGATGCAGTTATGGAACGCTGTAACACAATATCAGAGTGGAAGAGGTTTCTTTTTTCGACCTATGGTGCTGGTTCGTTAAAAGAGGTATGCAGAATAATTTTCTGCATATCTTTCACTGAATTCAAATAACTTTAAATACAAACGCTGATGGATTAACCACCTACCTAAAACTTGGGAAATAACTTCCTAACACAACTGGAATGAGAAAATGACCTACCAATGATAACTGCTAATAACTGCTGGCCTACTACTAATAACTGCCACAGGAAATATATTAACATAACTAATAGATGCCTGGACTCATCTACTTCTTGATGTTTTGAAACTTTCCATGTGTAAATTGTTGGTAGACTAAAGGGGTGCTAACAGTATGTATATTATTGTGAGAATAACGTTTGACCTGTCTTTTTACCGTAGTACCATATTTGCTGACACTGATGTGCATTTCACTCTCTACTACATTCAACAGGAGCCCGGGCAAAAATTTAGACTTATTGGGTAGGATGCATCGAGCTGACACCAAACCATGAGTTTTACCAGTTACATACAACGTTTTAATGTTATATGGAGGAGCTCACTGTTCTACTGTTGAAGGGATATCGGCTTCTTAATATTGGATGAATCATCACCACAACCTATTTTTTCAAATGTTCCGAACATAAAGAGGAAATGTAGCCCTGTAAAGACAATACCTGAGACGATCATAATCACAGGTCAATAATATTTTTGTTTCTCAGAAGGAACATTACAATTATGAGCACTCCGCACGCCCTCTTTTGGAAGAATATCAGAACTTCTCATTTACTCTATATTTTGGAAATGCAGATTCCTCAGAATTTATATTACTCTTAGTGCTGTCAAATTGACGAACACAACCTAAGAATATCAAAGTGATCTAGTGCTCGTTTGGATGAGCTTATTTTAAGTGGCTTTTAAGCATAAGCCATAAGTTAGGAATTTTAGCTTTTGGTTTTGTTTTTTTTGGGTCATTTTAACTTATAAACAAGTGCTTAAAAGTACTTTTTCACTCTATCCAAACACTACAAAATGACTTAAAAGCTATTTTGACTTAAAATTACTTAAAATAAGCCAATCCAAACGGGCTCAAAGAGTTTAAAACTATTTATTCACAAGCTGAAAAAGATCCCCAACTAAAATTTTAATGTGCCTCTCTGATTTTAGACGCAAGTAATAGTGTCTTCACGCCACAGAGAAATTTATATGTATATTTTAACTAATATTTTATAGTTTATTTTAATCAGTTATAACAACCCATGCACTATCTTTAAATTTACATCAAATTTACGGAGGAGAGTTGCTTGTCCTTGGATGTGATTACTAATTTAATAGTAAATATTATTATTATTCCATTAAATTAGAAAAGTTAACCTGATTTTACATACGTATGCTGGAAATAATATCCCTCCGTTTTAATTTAAATGACACATTTTTTTTATTAGTTTGTACTAAAAAAAATTATTTTTATATTTAAAAATTATTTAATTTTAAACTTTTTATTTTATCAATTTTATTATTAGTGAGAAATTTTTATAGGCACAAAAATATTATGGACTCGCAAAGTTTTTGTTTCCGGAGCTTTTAGGATCATGTATATCAAAAAACATTTTTATTTTTCCTGAAGTAAAAAAACAATCCAAATTGAAAGGGCGGGAGCAGTAATTTTTGAAAGGAAAAGGGAAAGGTTGGAAGAGGAAGGACGCGTAACTTGAGAGCAGTAGAGAGCGGGGGGAGTAGGTACATGCATGGCAAGAGAAATTAGAGGAGTTATAAGCGCGGGGCTTGACACGTAACAGCCAGGCGTCAATCGCGAAGCGATATATAGTGTCCTAGAATCATGCATACTGCAGCCACCTGGATCTGGTTAATTCCCCTGTAGCTAGTCACAAATTTAAGGGCACGCCCTACGTCTTCACTCCCTCTCTCTCCTCACCAACTATATATATCGTCTATCTCATTTAAGATAAACATGTTTGTCTAGGTCAGAGCTATCCTCTCGATCGCGCTCCTTATTCTAATTTGTTGCATGCAGTTTACGCCGAGTTTTTTGACCATATATATATAGCAGCTTCCCTTAATACGCCTGCAGGTACAACAAGCTAGCTAGAGATATGGCTGACCTGAGAGGAAGTGCTGCTATTTGCGATGAAAGGTGTGGCTGTCCTTCTCCCTGCCCTGGTGGCATTGCTTGCAGGTATATTTTATACTACTCGATCGATCTCTAAATAGGAATTAATAGTTCTATTCTCTCACTGATTGATATATACATATATGCACAGGTGTGCGTCAGGGACAGCAGGGGGTGATGCGAACATGGAGCACAAGAGGTGCTCTTGTGGAGAACACTGTAGTTGCAATCCGTGCACATGTTCCAAGAGTGAGAGCACCACTGCCGCTACTGGCAAGGTTCACTGCAAGTGCGGCTCTGGCTGCACCTGCGTCACGTGTGCTGCTTAAACTAGCCTAATAATCATCACTTTGGCCTAGCTCCAGCTAGTAGTTAGGATCCTTCCTGTACAAGTGCATGCATGCTTCCGGCTCTTGTTAATTTATTAATTAGGAGTTTCTTCTTCCTTGCATAGATATATGTATGGTGTGTGTACATATATGCCTCAGCATATAAATAGATAAGCATGCACTTCTGCTCCACCTCGCTCTACTAGTTTCTCGTGCCCCATGTAATTAAGCTAAATTAAGAATTCTGATCTGTGCGAATCACAAGCGCAAAACAGCTGTGCTTAGAAGGTACGGTGGCAGTTCTCGAGATCTCAAAATCACCCCAATATTTTGGGTCAAAATTTGAAAATTTTATTCGGAAAATATATTTGAACATTTTCTATCTTCAAATCAAACTTTGCCTGAATCAGATTTTTTAGCTAATAGTAAGTTAATTTGTTTATATCATGTGATACGCTATATATCTTTTTCCACGTCGTATTTCCATTCATGTGCGCAAGGCTACCAGGTCGCATCGTGATAACCCCTCGGTGGAAGTTGCAATAGTCGTTCAATATATTAAAAAAGGAAGCCAAATATATGGCAGAATTGATTTGTCATTTTTTTTAGTTCTCCTCCCAAGAGTTCTCCAACATACCGGTTGGGAGTAGAGGTTTTGAGCAACCTCTTCTTGTCATTGTTTTGAGTGGTCTCTCCTCTTCCTTGACGTATAATAACAGACAGCTATAGTATAAAAGTGAAATTATTGATCTCATTTAGCCGATTTAATAAAACTTAAGAAAGAAACTTACCTTAAATGTCAACAATCATCTTAGTCCATATATTCAATTTAAAATTCCTTCAAGTTTTATTTTTATTACTTCAATTTCATCCTTTTTAGTTTTATAAATAACATATGATCCTTGCAGATTTAAAAGTTTTTCTGAATTTCTTTGGAACGCTATTTTTTCTTTATCTTAAATACACAACACAGAGTCAGCTGATTGAGAGATACTTCTATTTTTTTTTAATTTTTCGGGGCGCTATTTATTTAATCTATAAAATACTGTGGGAATTGTCTCCAACAATTAGAAAATTCAAAGTAAGCCTCTACGTTTTGAATAATCTATTATTTCTTCTCTTTTGGAAGGAGCCTTCTTTATCTAACCATGCACCCAGAATGTTGTGATTTTTGGAAGCAAATATTTATGATTAAATTTGCCGTTGATGGATTCCGAAATGACTTTGTCAATGCTATCGTAAAATGAGTGAAAATATGGAATTCATATTAAAATTAAATTAAATTTTTCGTGTGTATAGTGTAGGGACTATTTCGGCTTGAATTACTTTGAACATTTGTTTCGTGTTCATGATCCTCTTTTTTCAGTGTTATTCAAGTCTCAAATCCCTTCGCCTTTTACCCAAATTAAAGAGAATTTGATTTAATATTACTCTACCACCAGTGGCACAAGCCCTTCATAGACAAGCTTCGGTTACAAAATCCTTAAGACAGCCAATGATTAAACTAATTTTCAAGAAAACGTTAGTTACACTTTTCCGAGAAAGGACAGCAATTTTTGTCTTCCTTAATTTTTTTTATAAGTAGGGTATTTAGAAGAGTTTTAGGTTTCCCATTTTTAATATAATATTCATTATGTTTTATATTGTATGAAATTTTGTTGGTTTATTACATTGTCACTTATCTTATTTCAATCAGTTTAGGGTCAACCTCTTTATTCTCAAATTTCTAAAAAGATCAAAATCTTCAAATTCTTTGAAGAATCGTGATAAAAGTTTTTGTTGTGTTACTTGTTTGTTTGCAATATTAGATTACAGAAATACCAACAATATTCAAGATATTCGCGCATAAAGTCATAAGAGATCAAAAAAGACCTCTGAGGATTTCTGTGGGGAAGAATTCTTACTGAGCTAATGAAATGTGATCAACATTCTCATTTTTAAAAAATTTACACTTTTTAAATTTTTATTTCATTACTCAAATATATTAGTCAATATTAATATTTATGTGATTTTTAAAAATGTACTTACCTGAAGTGCGTCTCCAAGACTAAAAAAGTTTTGTGAAATTGAAATATTAAAAATATAAAATTGGAATAAATTTTTAAATTGATTAATCACTTCTATGAGTAGAGTTTTTTTTTCTCTTTTTTGCTGAGTTGGCTAAATATAATAAACAATCATATGAAAAGTAGAGAACACACAGCGTCGACTAATTTGGCTGTCTTGGACATAGATGTAATTTAAAAGATCGCTGCTACATAACAAGCTGTTGAGAAAGGCAATTAAATGCAAACATGAACAAATTTGGAAATGAATTTTCTACAATTTGATATACAGAAAGATTAGTGAAGATCGAGCGTTAACGTGAATGGGACAAGTAAATAACAAAGCTTTGAATATTGAATTTGCTAGAAACTCTAAGATATCAAATTAGTGCCCTTAATCAACTCATTACACATATACATTCAAGTCCAACTTCCCTTTACTGCTTACCTTACCGTTAGCGTTCTGACTCTTCATTCATGCGCGCCCGCACCTTCCGTTAAAGAATATGATAAGGAAAGAATTAGAGTTTAATTAGGAATGTGTAATATTTTCCTTATTAGAGTTTAGGTCTTGGTCTCCTATTAGGTTTAGGTTTTCTCTTGTCTTGGTCTCCTATTAGGTTTATGTTTTCTCTTATTTCTCTAACTTCTTTGTCTATAAATACTTGTGGAATTAATGAGAAGGGCAAGAGTTTTTTCCTCCAATATTGTTCTTTGTCTTCCACATCAAATCTTTCAGAATACTCCCTCCGGTTCACAATAAGTGAGCAATTTATCTTTTTATTTTTATTTTCAAAATAAATATCTATTTCTATAATCAAGAAAAAATTCAATTTGTTTTTTTAAAATTATCCTTATATACGTATTCCTAAAAAGTCTTTTACTTTTCACGTTAAATTATGCTGCAAAATTTAATCAAGAGTAGTTTAGTCACACTAATTATTTTTATCTAAAATTTAGTATTTTCTCAATGGATGTGCCCAAAGCAAATTAATCAATTATTGTGGACAGGAAGAAGTACTATATATAATACGCTAATGCTCTGAAAACATTATTCAGTAGGTGTGACCGTAAAGCATTAAATTTTGGCGCCCGCTAGTTAGCCATAATTTGTTGAATCTTGATGAATGAGCTGACTCTTAGTTTCTTGGTGTAAAAATAGTACTCATTCACACTGTAGCAGCTTGTTCGAAAGATATATAGTACACTGGCCTAAAGGGTTAAGAAAGATTATGTCAAAAAGTACGGTCCTTTTCTTGTTTGGCTGTAATAGTCTGAGGGGTCGTTTAGTAAAGTATATAAGAATAATGTTGAATAAGATGTATTAGTAATGCTTGCATTAGTTATGCTGGTATCAATTATGTTGATATTCTAATCCATTGTTTGGTTTGATGTATTAAGCATTGCACTATTTTTAAAAGAATTGTTTGTTTACAAAAATACCCTCGTAACTGTCCATCACTTTATCTTTTTAAAAGAAACACATGTTAAAAAATGTTTGTATATGAAAAATATTTTAAAAAATTATTTGATTTATCTAACTATATTGTAATATAGAACTTAATATTTATTTATTAAAAAAAATATGCTAACTATTTATTTTTTTACTAGGGATATAATTTTATTTCTCACTTGGATTATTTTAAACTTGCATTATATAAAGAATATTTTAATCAAGTATTAAAAGATATTTTTGTCTTTAACTAAGTTAATGTATGTATTAAAGCCCATCGCATCGTTAATATCATGGTTTCTTATGCATTATGTATAGTTCAAAAAGTATACCAAGCAAAGTATTACTAATACACAAAGCAAATGCATCCTACCAAACGACCCTGAGATAATGTTTCCGCTACAGTATTTGTGACGATGTTGCAATTCAACGTCCTAAAGTTTTAAACTGAGTAAAATGCACCCAACTAAAAATCAGGCCCAGTCCAAGTCAAATCATCAACAATACGAAAAGCAATACTGTATAAGTTAACAACCAAAAACTCCATTATATTATATTAATATTAATTAAAGACAGTGGAGAGACCGGAGGGACAGGGCGGGTAGACTTTGACTATATTCCTGCCTTTTTTTCCTACCACACCCTTGACACAAGTGATGGAAAAGGATATTGCATTTAATTAATTCTTTTATTTTATTGATGAGCTAGCTTCTGTATTTTGATTTTTGACTCTTCGCCCTCGTCCTTTGCCTTGACTTGGCATTTCGTTCATTTATTTATTGGTAGATTCTACTTCTTTTCTATTTGCACTCTCTAAATTAGAAATACAAATGAGGCACCAAATTATATTCCTAAAGTGGAAATGCATCACTTAAAAGTATGTTGTTTAAAATATATTTAAAAATTAATCAATTTCGCTTAAACTTCATGACACGACGTCCTAGAATCTAAATCTCAAAATTCAAACTTTGAAAATTGTGTCCAAAAATTCGAATTTTATGTCCTGAATTTTAAATTAGTAGTTCACAAATTCAAACACTTAGTCCTGAATTTTAAATTAGCAGTTCAAAAATTCAGGGCTCTAAGTTTTGATGAATTGATAGTCTTTAAATATATTGTAAATTATAGATATATTTTAAATAGAGGGCTTAAAAATGATTATTGCCAGTGAAGTCTGTACCGTCCTTATGAAATTCTGTATGATTTTATTCAACAACGTATAAATCTAAAAATGGAATTATTTTTGACCAAACTTATTGTATATGTTTGACCTGGCATGAAATCAAAGAAGATACCAAAACCGCGTTTGGTTCTGTACCAAATAGCAAATTACATCATAATTGTTCTTCTAGGAAGAAGAAAAGGGAAAAAGGTTTTGGGCAAATGTAGGAAAATTGGCCACATTGAACTTGTATAATAAAATATGGCATAATGTTCTCTTTTTTACAACTTAAACAATTACTATCGTTTTTGGTGAATGATTAACAAAAAAGGTAGACATCAATTTGGGCTAGAAAGATGAAAATTTAGTTCTAACTGTTTTGCAATTTAAAGAATTATATACAGTCAGACCTCTTTATAACATCATTCTTATATAACAATTATTCACTATAAAAGTTAAGTTTTTCTTGAAACTAATTTTGTATGTTATATCTTACATTTCTATAATATTTGCTTACCTATAAAAGCAACATCCATCTTTATAGCAGTACAGTTTTTGTAAAATTATCTCTCTATAACAATAATATGTTTAAAGATTTTAACCTCAACCTACTGTTATTTGAACTGAGATAGAAGATTTAATTGTTAAGCTGCCTTCAAGGGAAAACTATCAGACAATATCCTTTTACTGAAAGTTTGTATACAAATAATTGCCAATTCAGCATTTAAGAAACTGAAATTTATGGAACAACTTACAATTACAGAGTTCTTCTATCAATCATGAAAGAATTAATTTTCTAGTAACTTTAAAAAAGTGCCTTAAAGTTTAAATCTTTGTACATTTAGTTATGAATTTATTAATAAAATATTAGTTTTTTAAAATATTTAATTAGTAAAATATGCATAGCTTTTAAGTATTTAAATTTGATTAATTTTCTTATCTCTTATCTGTAACCTTAAAAAATGGAAAATTTCTGTTTATAACAGAAAAAAAATATATTTAAACTCAAATGATGTTATAAGTACGTAATAACCCCGTAAAGTGAGAAACCAGTCTTTAAGTTGAACAATTTATAAAAATTTAAAAGTTTTTTAAAGAATAGAAAATATATATAGATAACATACCGTCACAAAAAGTAAAGGATGCAGTGTGATATTTTGTTGTTTATATTTGAAACTTTTAAATCCGTTATTGGATACGTAAATAGATGAAGGATGGTATAAAAATGATTTTAAGAAGAGATAAAGGGATATGAATGAGCTGGAAAACGGAAGAAGACCAAGTCATACAATTTGGATCAACCCAGAGTGTGATCGAATAGAAAAAGAAAAGAAAAGCCGTATGGTAGTATTAATTTGATTTAGTCAAACAAGGCTGATCAGGAGACAGCTGAAGAAGAAGAAGGAAAAGCTGCAAACAGAGAGAGATGGGAATTTGTTTCAGTCATGCGTCTGGTAATCAGAGCCCATGTACCACTGGCCATTTCAGTTCAGGTACCTTTTCTCTTTTACCCACCTTAATTAGAATCTGATGCCCTCACTTATTCAGAGATTTCAAGAATTCGTTTCTATCACTTCTTTCTGGGTATCGGTTTCTATTGATTTCGCTTTTATGTATTCAGTTTTTTCTTCTCTTAAAGTGCTTACGTTGATTGAATGTATGCCGGTTTTTATTTATTGAAATTGCAGCAGGCATATCACAGACGACCAGCAACACCACATCCTCAACTGTGAGCAACGTCTCCGGGAATAGCCAATTCTCAGCAGCCAGTGGATCAGTCGATGAGGTTTATCCGAATGGGCAAATATTACCCCACTCCAGTTTACGGATGTTTTCTTTTATCGAACTCAAGGCCGCCACTAGAAATTTTAGAAATGATACGGTGCTGGGAGAAGGTGGTTTTGGGAAAGTTTACAAGGGTTGGCTTGATGAGAGGGCTTCTGCCAAGAGTGGCAGCGGCACTGTAATTGCTGTTAAGAAATTGAATTCTGAAAGCTTACAAGGGTTGGAAGAGTGGCAGGTCATTCTTCTCTTCTGTTTCTAGTTTATACCAGCAGATAGCTTGCCTCGTTTAGTGTAGCTGCAATTGCTATCTTCTTTATTCTCTGCATGAGCGTATGGATCAATTTGCGAAGAAGTACTTGCCATTGATTTAGTAACTCATTTCTGGGTAATATTGGCTGGCTAACGAAGGGGAGCCTTGGCATAACAGGTAAAGTTGCTGCCATGTGACCAAGGTCACCGGTTCGAGTCGTGGAAACAACCTCTTGCAAAAATGCAGGGTAAAGCTGTGTACTATAGACCCTTGTGGTCCGGCCCTCCCCGGATTCCGCACATAGCGGTAGCTTAGTGCACCGGGCTGCCTTTTATTGGTTGGCTATCGTCCCATTGAGTTGAACTTCTTTGACTACTTTTGGTGGGACACAGAAAATTAAGATTTAACTTCATTTAAGATATTATGTATGCTGTTTAATGCACACCGTTTGCTCTAAACTTTAGCAAAAACATATTCCTTGAATGTCTTGCACCTTATTGTCGTTCTCTAGAAATAGAACAGTGACCAATATGATTATGCTAACGTTGAGTTGGATGGATGGTCTAGGATCTTTGTTTGCAGTCTTGGTTTTGTAATGCAGAATTTGTGTTTACATGATTTCATAAAGCACCTTTCCACTTGCTCATTCAGCAAGCTTAGTGAATCTTCACTTTTGGACACAGGCAACCCTCTACCATCTATCCAATTGCATTCCATTGTCTCGCCTTTTTGCTTTTTCAATTCTTATATAATCCTGTTTTACTGAAACTTGTGATATTATGTCTTCTACTTTAGTAGATTGGTTAACATCTTGGGTACATGTTTTGCTTTCTCCTGATTAACTCTAGTTGGTCATTGACTAGACTAGGAACTATAGGCTTTTATTCTTAATATTTAAAAGTGAAAAATTAATCCATTGCTTAGAGACAGTGAGTTTTTATTGCTGGTATCTGCTTAAAAAAATTCCAAGGTTCTCTGTGAATCTCATTTCATTTGTTTATGCAGTCTGAAGTGAGTTTTCTTGGAAGACTTTCTCATCCTAACCTGGTCAAACTCTTGGGATACTGCTGGGAAGATAAAGAGCTATTGCTTGTCTATGAATTTATGCAAAAGGGCAGCTTGGAGAACCATCTCTTTGGAAGTAAGAGATGACCTATATCTTCTCAATAATGTATACGATATTCTAGATTAACGCAGTGAGGAATGTGTCTACTTAATTCTCCACCTAAACATATTTGTTCCTCTTTGGTCTGCTTAGGGGGCTCTGCTGCTCAGCCACTTCCATGGAACGTAAGGCTTAAAATTGTGATTGGCGCAGCCCGAGGCTTGGCCTTCCTACATGCATCGGAGAAGCAAGTCATTTACAGAGACTTCAAGGCTTCAAATATATTACTTGATGGCGTATGTTCCCTTTTCTTCTCCCTCAGAATATTGTCATATAGTGGCTTAACACATGTAATATAGAGATTCAAAATTGATGCCAGTTGATTATTTCATTCAACACAAATCCTTTTCTTTCTGAGCATCTTTCTGGTTTACACGCTGTTTTGCCTAAAGTTTGGAACTCTTCATCACAAAGTGACAAAACCTGACTAACTGTAAACATTAGGGAGAAAAGGTTGTTATTAATAAAAATGTTTCATGACATTTTTTAATTCCTTTTGGTTTTCAGTCTTACAATGCGAAGATATCAGATTTTGGCTTGGCAAAACTAGGTCCTTCGGCTAGTCAATCACATGTGACTACACGGGTCATGGGAACGCATGGTTATGCTGCTCCTGAGTATGTTGCAACAGGTAAACTTAGAGTCTGTTGAGCTGTAGTTAATTCAACTTTTCTGGAATCACATCTAGTGCTTACAGGCTCAAAAATATAGTCAAATCCAAATAAATATATGTTCATACTTCTATTGTCATTTTTCGACAGGACACTTATACGTGAAGAGCGATGTCTATGGTTTTGGTGTTGTTTTAGTGGAAATGCTAACAGGTCTACGGGCACTAGACACAAACCGCCCGAGCCACCAGCATAATCTGGTTGAATGGATTAAGCCACATTTATCTGATAGAAGGAAGTTGAAGGACAAGATGGATTCGCGGCTGGAAGGGAAATATCCATCCAGAGCTGCAGTACAAATAGCACAACTGGCACTGTCATGTCTTGGACCTGAACCTAAAACCAGACCATCAATGAAAGAAGTAGTGGAGAAACTAGAACAGATTGAGGCTGTCAATGAAAGACCCAAGGAGCCTAGAGTAAGATCCAGACGTCAGACTGATTATAGATATGGTCAGCAACCTTTGCACCATCGTTCTCCACTTCATCCAAGGAACGATGTAAATCGAGCTTATCCACTCCCAAGAAGAGCATACTGAAATACTTTCTATTTATATATCAATTTGAAGAAGTTAAGATAACTTAGTTGTCCAAATAGAAACATTTTCTTCTTCTTTTGTCGCCTGGCCTCTTCAAAGCCATTGTATGTCTAGTTGGTCTTTAGTCTGAGCTTGTGCGGTGAAGTGGTAAGGCTATGTATGGTGTTGGGTTGTAATGTAAAGAGGTCGTTATTTTGTACATTGAAGGAGATTCAGATTTTGAGTCAGTAACTTGTTACTATCTTATGTTATGGATGTCATTGGATAGAGAGGTGGTGGCTAGTGGCTATCAGAACTAAAAACTGGAAGTAGATAATCACAACTGCACATAAGACTGGTACATCTATAATTTTATTTTGATATTGATTCTAGTGGCCTAAATGACACCTATACTTGTCCAACTTTATTATGCCGGTCCCAAAACTTAACAACTTGTCAATTGAACACTTACACTACTTCAAACCGTATAATAAAGACAAAATTACATAATAATGCACTCCATAAGTTAACCTTGCACTATTTTAGCACATCTATAAGTTTGCAAATATGTAGCCAAATATCAATAAGATTTTTTCTTACATTCCCTCTAACTATAACAACCTCATCTTTTTTCGTCACCTACCTACCCCTATTGTAGTTCTCTCCTCATTTTTCACCCATAATTAATTAATACAAAAGAATTATATGCAAACAAAAATGAAAACGAATCAGTTCCCCATTTTCAGTGTAACCATTGATCGAGACGCTCAGTCAACACTCACTCGTGCCTTCTCCCATAATCAATACTTCTCCAAATTGTTTTTTTTATTCGTTTTATGATTTTGTATATCTTCAGGCGTAAAATATCTAGGGATGTGCATTTGAATCGGTTTATCGATAAATCGAATCGATTATTTGTTATCGATCTATCGATATTGATTTATCGATTTATCGATTTCGATTTCGATTCCGAAAATTTTCTTATCGAGTTATCGATTTCGATTTCGATTTTGTCCACTTCGCTTATCGATTTATCGATAAATCGATAAGAATTTTTTTTTTTCTTTTTTTTTTTACCCGTGGTTTTCTTTACCCTAACTTATTATTTCCATTTTCCTCTACCCTTATTATTTTCTAATTTTCCCTACCCTATTATTTTCTTTCCTCTTCACGACTTCACGCTGCTTCTGCCTCAAGATTTTCCCCTACGGCCCTACCCTCCTGCCCCTTTAGAGCTGAACTGCTGAAACCTTAAATTTTCTTCACTCAAAATTCCTCCTTTCTCGGTTTCTTCCACAGATCTGATAATTCTCTATCTCCAAATGGGTTCTCTCAGTAAGTTGATTGTAATTTGGTAGAAGTTCTTTTGGTCAGTTAGGTAAGGAGCTGAAGAATAATTAGTCTGCCTGAATTAAATCAATTAATCGTAGTATCATTTGGTATGATATAGTAATGATTAGCCGTCTATCTCTATTAGCTATCCACTATTTATACATGTTTTACACATAGTATACATATATTAAGTAAGGGTACTAAACATGACAACATCGCTTAGAGCTAGCAAATTTTCTTATTGGTGGAATCCCGCAAATTTTCTTATTGGTGTAATCGATAACCGAATCGATAAGCCCCAAAAATCGATAAACCGAAATCGAAAAAATCGAAACCTTATTGAAACGATAACGATAAGCATATGTACAAATCGATAATCGATAAGTAATTATCGATAAGGGTCAAAATCGAATCGATAAATCGAATGCACACCCCTAAAAATATCCATGAGTTTTTATTCTTTTTTTCCCTCAAGTTTATACATACCTATTACAATTACAAAACGCAAAAACAGACGCGAGAAACCTAAAATCCCATCTCCTTTAATGCTAATCTTGTTAAATTTCGAATATGGTTTTGTGAGAAATTTGGAGTGGGTGTTGTTTGAACTTATTAGAAATAGTCTAAGTAGGTTATACAAAGTTTGAAGTTATTTGCTGGAGATTTAGACTAGTTTTATAAAAGAATTGTAAGTGAAAATCGTACAAAAAGTTCGTCAGAGATGCTTATACACTTTTATACAATGTTATACACTTTTATACAAAGGAATACATTATGTATATAGTTGTATAAAAGTATATAAAAGTGTATAAAGATGTATAATCACAGTAGTGAAAATATTCGTGATACACTATGTATATATGTGTATAAGAAGAATGAGAAGAAGAAGAAGAAGAAGAAAATGCGAGAAATTCACCAAATACGTGTAAATAATGTATCAACCTTGTATACAATAGTGTATAAGCGGTGTTTATACACTATTATACAATATTATACATTATTATACAAATAAATCTTATCAATGGAGCTTCACAGGTTCTTCTTCCTCCTTGGGCATCCTCTGAAATTTAACTCAAATCTAGCTTAAATTTACTCCAAATCACTTGAAATTTAAGTTTTGAACTCCTTTTGATGATTCCAATCAATTGGGACAACACCCATTCCAAACAACTAACAAATCGGAAAACCCAATTTCAGAAATCGGATCTTTGAACCACCTTTAATGGTGACTTTTATTTTTCAAATTTTTAGTTAACCATTGAGATCAAAATTACATGTGGAATGAGGATAAGGACGAGAAAATGCCGCCACCTTCTTTCTAGTTTGATAATCCAACAACCTAATAAGTGAACCTCTTTAGTGCATGACAATAAACCCATTCTCCCCATTCCAATGGAGGAAGTGATCATATGACTTCAAATCTCTTGCAAATTGATTTTCTTCTTCGTTAAAATGGTGATTATCAGCTTTGTATCTGGAAGAAGAATTGAAGGAGAATAACAATGGTAGAGAAATTTTGGGGTGCAAAGGTGTGACACGGGAAGAAGATGAACGAAGAAAAAAAGGGTGGCTAACTTGTAACTTCCCTCCGTTGGGTATCGTAATGGCACCTAGTCTTAGGGACTAAGTAAGCCCAACAGTTACTGAATAACAACAATAATAAAATAAGGCTAGCAGTCTCGATATAAAATCTCAACAGAATGTATAAACTTTTCCAAGACCGGTAGTACAAGTCAAAAGCTCTACGAATCTTCTACAACTTCTAAGTACAACTGTTTGGAAGTAGATACAACAGTGTATGAATAATAAATACAAAAAAGGTGACTCCGACGCCTGCGAATGCAGCATCAGGTTACCTTGAGTCTCCTCGGCAATCATCCACACAGCTACTACAATATATACTTGGATCTGCAATTTACAACATGTTAATTTTTATTATTATTTGAAGTTAGGGTCGACTCGCGTGAAACACAAACTCGAATTGGAGATTATGTATCATGACTATGCCACAGAAACCGTACCCATAGTCGCGATAATTTATTAATCGCGCCTAAAGCAAGCTACGATGTTCAAGATTTGTCACTAAACTGACTTGAGATGACTTGTGAATTTCAAAGATTTATAGAATACAATATTGGATGAGCAGGATTTGTTGATTATTTAGCCAACTTCTGGATGATCATTACTAAAAGAAATGATACGGCTACTTCTGGAAATTCAAGCCTTTTATCTTGGAAATATCATCAATCTCAAAGCCATCTGACTTTGTACCTCGTTGCAAGAATGAAAATAACAACAAAATCATCCCAAATTTATACAAATTGTGATAATCTATATAAAACAAAGATACTAATAAAATACATCACATACCATCCATAAACCAAACATCACATATATCTTTACATCGTGTCCAGATCATGATTTTTAGGATCAGAATTAGCTTGAAACTTATTAAATTCAGCTAATCTAGAATTCCTAGATATGTCATTATCACAACCAAGAAGACTAACATATAAGTTCAAACCAATAGGAATGTGCATTAACTTTTATTCCATTTATCCAAGAAGAAGAAGAAGATGCGAGAAATTCATCAAATACCTGTAAATAATGTATCAACCTTGTATACAATAGTGTATAAGCGGTGTTTATACACTATTATATAATATTATACATTATTATACAAATAAATCTTATCAACGGAGCTTCACAGGTTCTTCTTCCTTCTTGGGCATCCTCTGAAATTTAACTCAAATCTAGCTTAAATCTACTCCAAATCACTTGAAATTTAAGTTTTGAACTCCTTTTGATGGTTCCAATCAGTTGGGACAACACCCATTCCAAATAACTAACAAATCGGAAAACCCAATTTCAGAAATCGGATCTTTGAACCACCTTTAATGGTGACTTTTATTTTTCAAATTTTTAGTTAACTATTGAGATCAAAATTACATGGGGAATGAGGATAAGGACGAGACAATGCGACACCTTCTTTCTAGTTTGATGATCCAACAACCTAATAAGTGAACCTCTTTAGTGCATGACAATAAATACATTTCTCCCCATTCCAATGGAGGAAGTGATCTTCATATGACTTCAAATCTCTTGCAAATTGATTTTCTTCTTCGTTAAAATTGTGATTATCAGCTTTGTATCTGGAAGAAGAGTTGAAGGAGAATAATAATGGTAGAGAAATTTTGGGGTGCAAATGTGTGACACGGGAAGAAGATGAACGAAGAAAAAAAGGGTGGCTAAATGGTGAAAAAAAAATTTCAAGTTATGTACAACCTGGGTTACACTAGGTAAGGGCTTCAAACATGGGCCATTTTCTGATGGATTGTTGGGCCAAGTGACAAGGGGTGTAATTCTCCCTATAATAAACTCTTATGACAGAAGGCTGTTAGTGCGTGTAATACAATCTCCTACATGTAAGACGCCACGTCAAGAAAATTGAACCACGTAGGCTCCAGGTCATATTATTACCCCCCCTCCCTCCCAAACTCAAATTTTTCCCTCATCTTTCACTTACCCGCTTAGTTACAGCTTAAAAAGTATGAACCACTTTTGTCTCCCCTCTCTTCTCCGACATCGTTGTCATTATTTTCCTTGACCCATGTTGTTGCACCAGCAGCTTTAGAAACTGATAAAATGTTGCAGTTTGGAACCGTGATTGTGGGCCAAATGCCAGTGTTAGCGAATGCGTGGATGAAAACTAGGTTAAGATTTTGATTTTGTTAATGGTGGTTTGGTCCCTAATGAAGGCTGAGAGCTACAAGGGATGAAACTGTAATTGATTCAGCGACGCCGTATTTAATGAGAGATGCGTACACGTTTTTCATGGCAGGTACGAGAAATTTGATTGTATTTTTCGGGTTTACGAAAATTTCGTTTCCTACAACAATGGATTCTATAAGGGTTTTGGGGCAATAAGTTAGAATATTGGACTCAATGAAAGATTATTTTTCGGCAGCGTCAGAGAATCGCTCGTTGGGGAGAGCAATAGTAACTGAAATATTCGAGCCAGAAAGGGCTGTGAGAACATTGGAATCAGAATCATAAAGCTTGATTATGTTAACGCCTTGGATTTTGAGGAGCTGAACGACTTGAGCTGGTGAAGGGAGATTATTTGCGATTCGACCATAGTTGATTCCAATGGATCCAAACCGAGCAACAAAGAACAAAGAGAGGAGAATAAAGAGAGAGAGGTGTTTTTTTGGGGGCGCGGGGGGGTAGGGAGGGACGGGCTTACAGGAAAAAGAGATGAAATGAGGTGGATATGGGGAAGAACATATTACTTATTTGGATCCACCCGTTTGTTTTTTTCTTTTCTTTTTTTACTTATTTGATTTTTCATTCTTATTTTAATAATTTTTTCTTCTTATTTTAATTAGTTCTGGTTCAAAATGTTCATATTCACACTCATTATCCGCGTGAATTGCATTTACTTTGTCCAGCTCAACTGTTATTTTTCCACGTGTGCTTGGTCAATGGTCAGATGAGTTTAAATAATAGGCTTTGATCAAGTTAAAGTATCTGGATAAAAACAAGTAAAGTTTGGGGACCGGCATGACAAAGTGGGACAAGTATAAGTTCCATTTAGGCCATTCTGTCTTGATTCTAAAATAAAAATGGTACTCCATATGATTATCTTCGTTATTCTTGGAGGGAAGTGAACTTAGAGTAATTAGAATCGTTATCAAAAACTAGTTTTGTTTTGGGCAACGATCTTCCTTGGGAGTAATGGGGAGCATTTGCATCTATACCCAGTTTTTGGATCACCATTTAACTTATACCCGTTTTACAAAAAAAATTACAAGCGTACCCACTTTTCTGGTAACTTAAGACATACAGGGCCTGAAGTAGCAAGAATTTATGTCTGAAGTTTGAACTTTAGAATTTTTCGCGTGAAGTGTGACCTTATCAAAGTAAAAAAATTTTGCCTGACTTGCAAAAAAAAAAAAAAAACTTCAGTTCATAATGCAAACTTCACACAAATTAGTATGAAGTTCTTTAGTTTGTATTGCAAATTTCAGACAAAATAAGCTTGTTATATTTGAACTTCAGATAATTTTTTCTGGGATGATAGTTGCTAACTTCAAACAAAATTTAACATGGTAATGTGTGAAGTTTGGCCTTGCAGTCCCAAACTTCAGTTGATGCTTCTTCGAGTTTTGACAATAAACTCTTTTCAGGCTCCATATTAAGCAAGAGATCATATTATTTTTAAATGGACCAAACCTTATTAGGGTGTCAACTGCTACACAAAAGTAGTATAATTGATTTAAGGTCCCTACTGGCCGAAAGGCCTTCGGTTAGCACAACCCAAGTTGTTGCCAGGGTCAAATCTCAATATCTGACAGTATTTACTATAGAAACCAATTTTGCTCGCATCTATGTATTTGAACCTTTATTACATTCAAGTCCACCATTGATGGTGTTGGTGATTACACCAAAGCCAGGGATACGGCGTGCTGTAGAATCAGCTGTAGATGGAGTCCATTTTCCTGTTATGGCGTTCAATAATTGAGTCACGGAATGCTTCATAGCCAATCAATAATACTTACACACAGTCTCATGTGTTTGAGAGAGAAAAGAAGAAGTAGAGGAAAAGAACAAGAGGAAGAAAGGAGCGCATAGGTCGCAGGAGAAGATGAGGAGGCAACAACGGGTCTGAAGTTGTCAAAATTAAGGTATAGGTTAAATAATTTTAAAAATATGAGTGTAGGTTAAATGGGGGCGACCAAATAGGCACCCCATGCAATTTTTATGAGTAGATGTGGCAAAATAATTAAAACAAAACAGTTATCCACTCATATTATCCATTAAAAAATGAGTCAGATAATTTATTTACTTTTCTGAATTACCTGTTTTTGACATGCTCATATCCGCCTCGCCTCACCCTGCCCCGCCTGTTTACCACCCCTACTTGGAAGGTTATTTGCCGTCAATAAATTGGCAAAACTAGTTTAGAAGCATATACATTTCATCTATGCAATCATTCAAAGGAGCTTATGATACATATATGGTATATACTGTTTTTGAAAGTCTTTTTTACATAATCAAGTTTAGGGGTGTACATGGATTGTGTTGGTTCGATTTTTATTAAAATCAAACCAAATCAATTATATCGGTTTGGATTGGTTCGATTTTATCAGGTTTTTCGGATTTTTTTGTTACATGAATATTGTTTGAATCTTACTTTGTTAAATTTTTTATAAGTAAATATATGTTCAATAAAAATTGAAAAAAAAAATGACAAAGATATGATCTATTAAAATAATTTTATGGGAGATCTTTTTAATAACATATGATAGTTTTTTTTCCAGTCGTCTAACAATAATTTTTTGTTGATGTATACTTTCAAGGTTAAACGAATTTACTAATTAAACCAAACAATCAATATGATACCTAATTAATGATATGTTCTATTTAATTTTAGATTGTCAAAATACCACTTCAAATTCGAAAAAGATGTAAGAATTTAATAAATCTTGACATATGAACATGGAAGAAAATAAACATAAGAAAGTGATGATCCATTACTTAAGGGTAATAAAAATGGAGTACTTTATATTCTATATAAAGTCTTAAAAGTAAATTATATATTTATATGTCAGTTTGGTTCGAATTTATTTATTCAATAAAAAATCATATCAAACCAAACCTAATTGAATTTTTAAATCAGTTTAATTTAACTTTTCAATGTGGTGGAGTTTTGTGGTTTGATTTGTACCCCCCACGATAGACCCGAAGCAATGTTATAAGTTTTTGCTGCAAGGCGATGGGAAATTAGGAATGCAGTGGGACGAACTTAACCTTTGAAATGGAGTAAAACAAGCAAGAAACAAAGGTTGGTTAAAGAAAAGTAGACAATGTCTATTTATTTTCATAAAATAAATAATGCTTTAAGATAATGTCAATTTATTTTCATAAAATAAATAATGCTTTAAAAAGTTTGTTGTCTTTTATATTTTTCAACTTACTACCAGCCAATTCGCCAACTTTATCTTATTACGTGATTTACAATGATTGTAAGTTTTATTTTTCTTTAGCATTGTTTATTTTATGAAAATAAATAGACATTATCTTAACAATAACATGAAGAGCACTTCAATTGCTAAATTTTGAACTAAAATGTTACAAAGAGAGATTTTTCGTTTTTAAATAAATAGGCGTTATCTTAGCAATAACATACAAACTAATATAGAGAGAGTTTATAATTAATTACGCGGAGGACAAGAATCCAATATTGTTGCAAATTTTATTTATTTATGCTAAAATGTAGAAATTCGTTTCGTTCCCCCCTCCATAAATAGCCAAAACACATTTTTAGTAAATAGTATAAGAAAGAGGGCATTTATAATATAATAAACTAAATTACAAGGGGAGGAAGTTTTATTGATTATCCCACTCCGTTGAGAGTTGTATGTTCATCGGCAGAGCTGAGCGGAGCTAAGGTTGAACGTGAAGAGAATAATGTCGTACGTACTGTAAATTGTAATTGATAATTGATAATTGATTTGTCAGAGCAGAGGCCTCGCCGGCCATGAGGGCTCGTTTTAGAGGATCCTTCCTCTCCCCGACTTTGCTAATCTTCTTCCTGGTAATTCACTTTTTTAGATCTTTCTTTCTCTCTCAGTATTTCGTTGCGCATCTATGTTTCTGTTTTTCCCTGAAATTTTTGTTTTCATTTTTCACTCTACTTTAATCGCGTTGATGTTGCCTGGATCTCGTCGACACTATTTAAAGAGTTTCTGTTTTCTTCTCATTTTTAACTTGTTAGCTCTCTTTTCTCATTTTGTTATTTTCTTACTCTTTTTATCCTATTTATTCAGGTTATACATGTTGAACCTGCCCGAGCAGAATTGTCAAATGTATCATCACTGTAAGGATCACTCGTGCATCATACTTATCTTCATGTTTAATCAATTTTTCTACCTAATTTGTTACTACTTCTTATTTACCCGACTTCTATGTGTTACCTTTTCACTTCTCTTCTCTTCCTCCTATTTCCAGTCAGGGAGAGCTGAAAGGTCTTTTCCCCTCATATGATTGTCCACAATGCATTAATAGAAAGGTAATACAATTATTTATTTAGTTTACTTGGAAGTCATTATCTATGTCTTTCAAGACTTCTGCCTCTATGAAAAATGGGCTTCTATTTTTGCATCTCTTTTGCCTGTATTTGCTGTAAATTCTGCAATTTCTTGGCAGGAACAAGGTCGAATGAGTGCTGCTCGTCCTGATGAGAAAGTAATCAACCGATCTTTTGATTTTAGGATAACAGTCTAATGATGATTAGAGAATCTTTTCTCCTTTAGATTTATACCTATTAATCTTTATATACCATACCATGATGGTCTTTATGCAGAATATTGACATCATTGTAACATACACTGATGCTAATGGTGCTATTAGAACTAGGAGCATAAACTCCAAGGACTTGTCAACTTCATGGGTATGGAGATATCCTAGTGATGAGGATGGTGATCAGAAAAAGAGTTCCAAGGTGTGTGTTTACTTTACTTGCTGATATTAAATGGACACAGCATCTTCTCGAAGTGAAGAGGATATAGTAGTTTTTATAATTGTTAATGTAGACTGCAATTCTTTTTACTGCTTTTTCTCAGGAAGTGGAAGGGAAGTTTCAGACTCCAGATAAGTTTGAGGTCAATATTGAGCACTCTAACGTAAATGAAAATCAGTATGCAGTTGTCGTGGAGCATAAAAAAGCATCTGAGCTTCATCCAATCAAACTCAAGCGCCAGGTGGAAAATTCTTATATCTCTACGTCATTCATGTTCTTTTTCAGTCATTTGGATTCACAGATACTTCCTAATGCTTCAGAGGCTAAGAAATGAAAGAAGGGAACGACGGACTGCAGAGCTGATCCAACAAGATAAGGAAATTGAAGACCAGATTCAAGATGCTGCTATTCAGCGAGCTAAAGAGCTTGACACAACTAGCAAGGGTAAATACAATATATGGAGAAAAGAATATGAAAATCCCAATTCTGACTCTACCCTTAAACTTATGCGTGACCAAATAATCATGGCAAGAGCTTATGCTACCATTGCAAAAGCTAAGAATGAAGATGCTCTGTATAATTCTTTGATACAACATTCTAGAGTAAATCAGCTTGCAATTGGAGAGGCCACGTCTGATGCTGAACTTCTACCAAGGTTGGTGCTTTCAACTTTTAGTTAATGAAGTTTAGATGTTAGGTTTTGTCTTTAATATTAGGTTTACCTACAGTGCACTTGACAGAGCAAAGGATATGGGCCATGTTCTAGCTGCTGCGAAAGATCAACTATACGATTGCATAACACTAGCAAGGAAACTAAGAGTCATGCTTCAGTCGGCGGAAACTGGTCTAAGTCTGCTGAAGAAAAGGAGTGCATTCTTGATACAGCTGGCTGCTAAAACAGTTCCCAGGCCTTTGCATTGTCTTCCCTTGCTTCTCACGACGGACTACTTCCTACGTGGATATGAACAGAGAGGATTTCCAAACAAGGAAAAACTTGAAGATCCTTCTCTGTATCATTATGCAATATTTTCTGATAATGTCCTAGCCACATCTGTTGTCGTGAACTCTACTACACTGCACGCAAAGGAGCCTGAAAAGCACGTTTTCCATATAGTGACAGATAAATTAAACTTCCTAGCTATGAAAATGTGGTTCCTTGTCAATCCTCCTGCTGGTGCAACAATTCATGTTGAGAATGTGGATGACTTTACATGGCTTAATTCTTCTTACTGCCCTGTACTACGTCAGCTTGAATCTGCTAGAATGATAGAGTATTATTTCAAGGCACATCAGTCGAATTCCCTTACAACTGGCACCGACAATCTCAAATATAGGAACCCAAAGTATTTGTCAATGCTAAATCATCTTAGGTTTTACCTTCCTGAAGTATACCCAAAGCTGGAGAAAATCTTGTTTCTGGATGATGATATTGTAGTTCAAAAGGATCTGACGCCTCTTTGGTCTGTCGAGCTACAAGGAATGGTCAATGGTGCCGTGGAGACATGCAAAGAAAGCTTCCATAGATTTGATAAATATCTTAACTTCTCGAACCCAAAAATATCTGAAAATTTTGAACCAAATGCTTGTGGCTGGGCATTTGGCATGAATATCTTTGATTTGAAGGAGTGGAGGAGGCGCAACATTACAGGAATATATCATCATTGGCAGGAAATGGTAAGTTAATATTATATATTCTTTGTTGGTGCTTCTAGACACAATGAGCTGAGTTCTTTGATATTATCATCATGAATGTTTTACATGAGGAAATGATCTTCTTTGACCCACTACAATTTGAATAGAAGAAAATGACTCTACAAAGATCTGATGTGTTTTATTTACCGGTATTGTGTGTTAATTTTCAGCGATCTTCTTTTTACCTCAAAAAAAAAAGAGCTAATGGATCATTTGTGATGGACCAATAGACCGATCCTCTCCCAATTTCATATAGGTTTTTGTGAGTTTAATAGCTCCTGCTGCCTGGAGGTGGCTCTAAATGCTAGACAGTCATCACGTTGATCTCCATCTTAGTTTCAAGTTTAAAACTAAGACAGTAGTTCAATACACTAGATACTATAACTTTAAAGATGCTTCTGCTGCTGCTTTGGATGGTCAAATGAGGTGAAACTCCGTGAAAGTGCTGCAGCTCAAAAAACCATACTGATAAACTGCTATTGAAAATCAATCTATTTAGTGAGGATGAAAAACAAAGAATTTAAGTAGGATGTAGTCGGAAGACTGATTGGATTGAAACCTTCAATTATTGCTGAAAGCTCCGTTGTTTGCTTGAGGGTAGATAGATGTTATTGGCTCAAAACTGAACTGCCATAATTTGTGAGGAAATATACTCCCTGCCCCCCGGTAGTGGGAATCTCAGACATGGCTCTTAAGGTACTAGTTGAAGTTTGAGTATGTGCGTTCTGCAGTGGAGATAGAATTTGACGTTTTGCAAATTCGGGAATTGTTTAGACTTAACAATAATAGTGGGTGTCTTCTTTAGGTTTTGAGTAGAAGTGATGAAATTGTACATTCATGATAAGGGCTAAACCAATTTGTCGCCCAAACCATGTAGCTTGTCTACTTATCACCTATTTACCTAATTTTGTGATCTCTATTTCTAGTTTTGTAGAGCATAGAATTGTAACAGTCGTATTAGGGTGTGACCCTTGTTATCCCCAGCACCCCCTAACTCCATAAAAAGGAAGAAACATACCTTATCTATGATTCATCATTTTCCTTTGAGCTTTATTGCACAATCTCTAAGAAAAATGAATCGTTTCCTTCTAGACGGCTTTCTTGCAAACTTTTGTTTTGATCCACCATGTTTATAGAGACCTTTCTCTTAGAATCTACCATGTATAGAATGCTAGCTTTCCTCTTGCAAAGAGTCGTAATGCACTTGATGTTCAAGAACAATTCTGTTAGAGGAGAAAAGCCATAGTTCCTATTCATTTTGTTAATTTGTTCATCCTTGTGTAGCCTTTCAGCTAACTATGATTTTCCATTGCAGAACGAGGATAGAACACTTTGGAAACTTGGGACCTTACCTCCGGGGCTGATAACTTTTTATAACTTGACTTATCCTTTGGACCGTAGCTGGCATGTCTTGGGTCTTGGTTATGATCCTGCCCTAAACAAAACAGCAATAGAAAATGGGGCGGTCGTTCACTACAATGGAAATTACAAACCATGGTTGGATCTTGCAATTGCCAAGTACAAATCTTATTGGTCTAGATATGTAATGTTCAATAATTCATACCTTCAACTTTGCAACATCAGTGAGTAGTAAATTCATGTTTTCTCAAGGTAGTTTTGCTTGTAATCAATTTCCTTCTCACACGTGTAATAGGAAAAAAGGGAAAAGGTTTTACTTTTGTCACTCTTGAAATTTTCCTGTAGCCAGAAAATTTGGGAGAGCATGGACAAGCGACAGAGTACCCTAATGATGTTGTATAGCTGCAGATGGGCGTATTTGTTTTTTCTGCAGCTAACTTGAGAAGGATCACGGCATATGATTGTGTTGTCTGTTAGACTGTTTTTAGTTGTTAATGTTAACAATCAGGAACTAACTTGTAGATCCTTTGTGTATGAAAAATGATCCCCCTTTCTGATAAAGTGGATCATCCCTCAGGCAGGGGCGGGGCTAAAGTATTAGGTATGGGTACAGGCGAATCTAGTAATTGAATTAGAAAGCTCATAAATATGTGTAAATATATAATTGTGAAATGAGTAACTAAAACGAGCTATGAGTTCGATGGTAAGTTGAGAATTAACTTTAAATTTTGGCTCCATCTCATGTATAAATGTAGCCGCTAGGGGGAGAAATGAGAAGGTATAATCGGATCATGAAAGGAGAGTTTGCACTATTTCATACTAAAAGGGAATTCTTTTAATTTGTGTCACATAGAAATGCCGACCTCCTGAATAACAGCAAGAGCTAATCACAGTATAATCTCTAAAATTGAGCTGTGGACTTGCTTCCGTATAACTGGAGAAGAAGGTACGGTGTGGTACAGTATAGTGAGTTATGGTCATTGGATTAGAGTTGGAAGGGAGTAAACCCCCGTCGTCTAAATGCGTGTTCCTTTCTACTGTAACTGGTGTTCTACATCTAGGTTGAAAGAATTACTGTATCATGGCAAATCTCAAGACGTTCTTTTCCACTACCGTGAATTGAAGAAGAGCGGACTTGAGTTGACAGACCATTCGGTTTTCGCCGTCCTTCTCAAAGCATGTTTAAACCTCTCACCCACACATGGCAATTCTATCCATGGCTCTCTGATTAAGCAGGGATTCCTAGCTTCCACTTCCCTCGGTAATTCTATGATGGACTTCTATGCTAAATCTGGAGATTTGGGTTCTGCATTTCTTGTTTTTAACTGCATGCCCAACAAAGATTCAGTTTCGTGGAATGTAATCCTTCACGGACACTTAGAGCGAGCTGCTTCTGGGCGAGGATTGTGGCTCTTTACTCAGGCTTGGGCTGCAGGTTTTGAACCCAACATCTCCACCTTAGTGCTTGTCATTCAGACTTGTCGGAATCTTAGAGCTTTTGAGGTTGGACACATGATTCATGGTTCTATCATTCGTGCTGGCTATTCAAGTATAACCTCTGTCCAAAACTCGCTCCTCAGCTTTTATGCTGAATTGGGAATGCAGCTTGCGCATAACCTTTTCGATGAAATGACTGACAGAGACGTTATTTCTTGGAGTGTCATGGTTGCTGGCTATGCCCAAAGTGAGGAAGCAACTGTTGCTCTCGGGTTCTTTAAACGGATGATTGATTTTGGGATAACGCCAGACGGACAATCAGTGGTAAGTGTACTCAAAGCCTGCAGCAAATTGATGGCCATTAGAATGGGAGAGTCAATTCACGGATTTGTTATCTCTAGAGGTCTGGGTTATGATTTGTTTGTACAGAACTCCCTGATCGACTTGTATTCTAAATGCAACGATGTTAATTCTTCATTGAGAGTTTTCCGCAAAACTCCCGAAAAGAATGTCGTATCCTGGAACTCTTTGTTGTCAGGACTTGTGCAAAATGAGAAGCATTCTGAGGCTCTAATTTTATTTGATTCGATGAGGAAGGCTGGAGTTGATTCTGATGAGGTGACGCTGGTAAATCTGCTGCAGTTGTGTAAGTCCTTCCTTGACCCTTACCAGTGCAAGTTGATACATTCCAGAGTACTCCGACGAGGTTTTGAGTTGAATGAGTTGGTTACAAACTCTTTGATCGATGCATATGCAAGTTGCAATCTCATAAATTATGCATGGAGTCAATTTAGTATTATGAAAACGCAAGATGCAGTAACTTGGAGCACCATGATTGCTGGATTCACACACTGTGGCATGCCTGACGAAGCCATTGCTGTTTTCCGAGAGATGAACCACACTACTGAACTGCCCAATGCCATTACCATGCTACATCTTCTTGAAGCTTGCTCTCTCTCTGCAGACCTGAAAAGATCAAGGTGGGCTCATGGCATTGCTATTCGAAGAGAGTTGACATCTGATGTACTAGTGGGAACTGCGATCTTAGATATGTATTCGAAATGTGGTTCTGTTGAATTGTCGAGAAAGGTGTTTGAACGGATTCCACACAAGAATGTCGTTACCTGGAGTGCCATTATCACAGCATATGGTATGAATGGCCTCCCAAATGAAGCTCTAGCCCTACTTGCTGAGATGAAAATGAGTGGTCTGAGGCCGAATCAAGTAACAGCACTGTCTCTTTTGTCAGCTTGTAGTCATGGGGGGCTGGTAGAAGAAGGGCTATCTCTTTTTGAGGAGTTGATTTGGGATAATGAGGTTGAACCTAGCTTAGAACATTACTCTTGCCTTGTAGATTTGTTAGCTCGGGCTGGAAAGGTTGATAGTGCAATGAATTTGATAGGAAGGCTACGTGGTGGAGTAAAGCCTAGTGCAAGTGCATGGGGGGCGCTCTTGAGTGCCTGTAGGAACTATGAGAACTATGAGTGTGGTGCCAATGCCCTCCCTCAAGTACTTGAACTCGAGCCGTCAAGCTCAGCTGGCTATCTTCTTGCATCAAACATGTATGCATCAGGTCATTCATGGGTTGATGCCAGCAAAATGAGAATGCTGTCTAAGGAGAGAGGTATCAAGGTTACAGCTGGCTATAGCTTAGTGTATGTGAATGGTAAGGCATGCAAGTTTCTTGCAGGAGATAACCACCATTCTTTGTCTGATGAGTTGCAGTTCGCCATTCAGCAACTGCACTCGTGGATGAAAATGGACATCACTTGCAGGTAGGGCTCTTTTGTGTTCTATGAAAGCCGGCACTTTTTTGCTGCAAGGAAACCGCAAAATTAGGGGGCCAAAACTCTGGATTCTTGGATGTTGGGGGTGGAAGCTTGTTGGCGGTTTTCTGCTTCTGATGCCTACCTATAAATTTTATGGGGTTAGGGGACAGGGGTGAGGGAACCTTTTGCCAGTCAAATGGTCGTAACTTACATTGGATTGGGAATTATAATTCAGGATAGGGTCAAAGTTGTCTCAGCAGTGGGTTATATGGCTGCTGTCCACTGAACGGTGGTGACAAAAGGGCGACGAAGAGAGGGGGAGGGGAAAGATCTGTCCTGGATGGATGAGGTAATTCATCAAACGGGCGATGAACATGGTCACAATACTTCCTTTTTTAGTATCTTCATTTCGTTTAATAGTTCCAAACATTCAATGAAATTCTTTTACATGCTTGAATTTCTCTATACATCCCAACAAGTTATGCGAAGATAAATGGAGCAGGTTATTCGAAGACAATAGTACCTAGCCAGATGTTGATATATTTATCAAGAGATGTTATACCTCATATCACCGAAGATTTGTTAGGTGCAAGTAGAAGCAGTTAAATTTGTTGTCCTCAGAACAACTTGTTATCATTGATATTTAAGTAGGCACCCAGTCTTTTCTTTTCTGTCACAGGAAAGATACTACTATCGAAATTCATTCCACGAATCTTTTTACAAATAAAGAAAGATCCATAAAGTAGATACCAAGCCATTAATAAAGTTTTGTTAGGCTTCTGGTGGTGAATGCGATAACAACTAAATAAGGTTGGAACTTAGCTAAAATACATTATTTGACATATAATGTGGAGAGGATATCTAATGGTTTCATTGCCCAAATCGTTTAAGCTGTATCCATGGAAAATGCCAAATGACCACTGAAGACTAATTCTCCTCTCCCACAAAGGGAAAACCATGCTCGAAGTGCACAAACAGCTTGACCAAGGATCCATCTCATTCGATGCGTAATTGTATGTTCTATACGTATTACATTCCCATTGATTTTTAAAAAAAAACATTAAACAATGGGTACGCATTGTGTAATCAACAAGAATGTCAAATAACTGCATCTGACGGGACATATGATGGCACATTGACCACTCGTGCAAACAGTACGTTGTAGCTTTAAACTGTCATCTCCCAATTTGTGTGCATGTCCATCCAACATTAACACTAGGAATAAAAAGTGAAATAGGCTGTTTTTTACTTACATGTGACTGCCAAGAATCCTCCACAGTGATAAAAGCTGCTAGCTTCGTAGCAAGCAAACCTGACCCGAAATCTGGAAACGCTTTAAAGCAAAGCAAATATAGCTTTAGGCAGGGCCACTGCTACCAAATGAACTTCCAAGATTGGGATGATAAGCATGGTGGAGGGAGACTTTAATGGTTCTCCTTTTACATAATCTGTGTATATCTATACATTCCTCAAGATCAGCATCACATGTCAGAAGCACCCACTCGTCGTCATCATCCAAATATTTTAGATCGATTTTACCATCGTCTATATTGAAACGCCTTAAGACCTCTTGCTGAACATCTATGAAACCCCAATGTGATTGCAGGCTGAAACGGATCTTTTCTTTCCCAAAAGTGGCTTTTACTTTAAATGTAGCTGAATCCCATATAACCTGGTTGCTACTCCGCGGCAAAGGACACATAGGTTCCAGAGAAATGTGATTGCTTTGAATTTTTTGACTCTGTGATCGAACCAAAAGCGTGGTTTCTTCTTGACCCATCTCATGCAATTCTGCTTCTGTATGTGCTCTCTTTAGCATTCCTCCAGGGTGTTCTTCCATTGTGGCATTCCCCGTGGCAAAAACATTTGTAAGGGGAAATAAATGCTTTGAATCAGTGGAACAGAATAAACTTGAACTGGAGTTATGACTGCCAGATGAAGAAGTTGACTTGGAAGTAGTGGTCACAGGGCTTAATGTACTGCCATCAGGTTGAGTATTTACTTGCTGCAGATGATCATGGTTCTTAGAAGCAGATAAATTGCTGGTCCCTGGATTATTTGGAGAGGTAAGTTCTGGGAAGTTAGTGTAGAAAGAACTGAGTTTAATAGCACCCTCGGCACCATGGACTGAATCAATCACTAGTTGAAGTTTCTGCAACGAGTGGCCCACTTTCTTGATCTTGCGAGAAGGCCACCTTGTGATTCCGTGTTGCCTGCATATTCTTTTCAAAGTTGTAGGGCAAACTGCAAGTAATCAATGACAAGCTAAGATGGCAGAGATGATAGTGCTCAAGACAAATTTGAGACCTTAAGGTAAATTATAGGCTTTTATAAACAAAGAAAAGACTTTGCATTAACTAAATCGTGGATGCACATACTTGTAAGAAAGACAAACATAGAAATAATCTAAAATTTTGAGATGATAAATATCAAAAGAATTATAACTTCGGAAGAGATGAAAACCCAAAAGGATCACATGAGCATGTCCTAAGGATCCAAACTAGAAAGTAGAGGGTAATCAAGATGATGCATAATTGGTCTGAAGAAATAGTTGAAAATCAGTACTATTGAATCATTTAGAGCAGTTCCAGGATATAATTCTCAAAGAACTCAAGATGTCCGCGGATTTTCAGTGCATCATTTTAACAAATGCCCAGGGGGACAATCATGCCATGAAAGGCAGACAATTAAGAGAAAGGCAGAGAAATGCATAGTTCTTTATTTACAAGGCCGAAATTGCAAATTCCTGAAGTTCCAAATACACAGTAGTGATCAAAGACAAAGTAGGTACATGATTGTGAAATGACGATGCTTTATTTTTTGATCCAGAATTTATAAAATGAGTGGGACTGGAAGTAGAAGTTTTAGGCAACTTTTATCCTACCTCCAATACTTTTTGCAGCATCTTTTAGGCTCCCGGCAAAGTACTGCCTGAGTACCTGCAAACTGATGCTTTTCTCGGTCTTTGACCGTCTTCTTTCACCTGCTATCTTGGCACCTGAGGAATGTGATCCTGTACCAGAAGAAAAATCTAAGGAACCCCCAGAACCTCCTTTGGGTCCAAAATTATCCTGGATCTGGTTTGGCTCTGAGTATGTAGATGCATGAATGGATTCCCTCCAATTGTTTGCTGTCACCTTAAAATTTTCTTCTTGCGAAACAGCGGCTCCTTTACCCTTTCTTTGGGAATCCATCATTTGAGAAAGCCAGGAAGAAGCATCTTGATCCCTGTAAGGCGGAGAGACTGGTTTTCTTGATATTTCTTCATGTGATTCACCAGCAGAAAGGCTGACCTTCTCACGTTGTAGGAGTTCTTTTTCCTCCTGTAATTCCTGATCCGTAACAACACGTAAGCTTCGGCAACTTTGTTGTATCACAGAAGACAGTGAACTTAACATTTGTTTTTGGTCTTCAGTATTTTTGCAATCAAGTGGCAAGAAGAACTCCAAAACAAAGTCAGCCGACCCTGTGTATATACTTCTAAGGCGTATTGCTACAGCAGAACATAATCCAAACATCCTGGCGTGGTGTGACAGTGGATATTCTGTCTTGCTAAAGGCCGTAATATCTGTAGCAAAACATGGCTGATTTGTATTGAATGCTCCACCTGCAACTCCTTCACCTTTAAGCAAGTGATGCTCAGAACATGCGTAATGAAAAGGCAACACTTGTGGATCGCGCACATAGCAAGCTTCGTTGACTGTGGTAACACAAGAAGCTAAGTTCTCATCGGATTGCAGGCACCCACCTTTACCTTGTTGTATGCACGGGGCCCAAGTCTGAGCCAATGGCAACTTGTGTGTATCACACACACATGTCAAGATATATTGAATCTCGGCCAAGGCAGCAAGGTACGACTCATTGCAGTCCTGATATAGAATCACAACTACGATATAAGAGGTGAATATGGAGCTCCGCCTCCTAATGAGAAAGTGAAAGATTAATTTCAGGATCTACCTTGATTTTTGCAGGATTTGAGATGCCAGAACTTCTTAGATTAACAGCCTACAAGAAGGAAAAAGGCTTCTTTAATTTGCCAGAGAAATGGTTTATTGTCAAAGTAGAGAATCATAGTAGCCAAAAATAAGTAGCAAAAGTTACTTGTTAGAGGCTATTTGTTGGTAACCTAACCAACAGGGCATAATAGCTACCAAAGACAAGCAAAATCACCAATACACAGGAAGAAAAAGAAACATAGAACTTGCTGCTTTAACAATACTTCATCCCTTGTATTCAGAACTCGAAAGAAAATTAATCTCTTGCCTCACCTACCGAACAATGGACTAATATTGCAAATCTAACTATTCTGGGAACGGACATTAATTGTAAGACACACTAAAGAGAGAGAAAAAGCAATTAAGAAATACCTCAAGAGCTTTGCAGACGTCTTCAAGCTCGGGGTGATAGTGAGTTTTCTGAGTAGTAGTCACAATCTCAACAACACCCAAGCAAGTTCCACTGCCAGTTTCAAAAACAGGAACTGCAATGGAACCCCGAACATTATACTGATGAGCATGATTAACTCGTGGATACTCCTCCCGCTTGAAAAAACGAACATCAGGAGTCCACTCTGGTAGCTTCTTCAAGAAAACACGGCCAGGCAACCCAACCAACTCCTTTGAATCCTTCTCAGCAGCAAATTGGTAATTTTGGGAGACATATCTGTACTCTACTAGACTCTGGAAGTTTGGGTTGAGGAAGTAAGGTTGATTATTAGTAATAAGGACATGTTTGCCTCCTCTCTTGACAGGGACCCATATCTGAATTAGGACATCTTTATCCCTAGTGGAATCTTTTAGGTGTTCAATGGCTTGCACCAATCTCTTTTTAACTGATAAAGTTGGATTTGGGTTAATGTTTGGTCCAATCCACAAGCGACGAGGGGAGTTTTCTCTTCTAGTTGAAGAAAAATCATCCATTTGGGGCAACAAAAACTTATCTTTGTCAGTTTCTTCTTGATTTGTGGTTGGAAGGGAATGGAGTGCGTTAGTAGTATCAAACAAAAGGGGCTGAGAAGCCAAAGAGGAGGGAGTAAGGAAATTGGAGGCGTGATTAGTTGTCTCTAGCCAGAATCCGTCGGACAGGAATTCACTAAAATCAGAAGTAGTAATAGTGTTGTCAGAAGAGAGCTTTGCAAACATGTCATGAAGTGTAAAGGGACCATCTTCCATCCCAAATATTAAAAAAAGAAGCCCTTAATCAATCATCCAACAGAGAGAGAGGGGGCAAAAAATCACGATCACGATCACGAGCCAGAACACAAAAGCAGCCTATATATGAAAAACAAGAAGAGGAACTTCCATGAAGGATTTCTTTCCTCTGCCTTCCAAAACCCAATCAGCCCGGTTTCCACAAACCTCATCAGTTTTAAGTTTTGTTTGCAAACTGCAATTCACAAATGCATTTTAGGAGCCATACATTTCCATGCAAAACTACTCTACACTACATAACAAAAATGCTAATCAAACAACACCAAGCTGCAACCTTTCATACAGAAGTCCCGTCCCCCGCCCTAAGGAATTTAAACAACCTGAGCCGTCAACAAAGAAACAAATCAAGAGGGACGGATTATGGATCTAAGGGTAAGAAATAAAGTTGTTGATCTAAACAACAAGAGAAGACGACAAACATTCCAATACCAAAGTCATCCTCTTTGTGGAGTTAAACAAAAGCTACATCGAGTATGTAATGTAGAATTTGACTTTGAAGAATTAGCAAAGCACTTTATACACAAATTAAAAAGGAACTCATCCTCATTAATTCAACCATGTATAGCAAAGGAATAAAAGAAAGAACACCAATTTACAGGGAGTGGAAAAAGGATACTCCGTAGAATAAAAGTAGGAAAAGCAACTCACTTTGAGAAAGATTCTTGAAATATATATAGTCTTTAATTAAGCTGGCATGTCTGGCTGGCTATAAGACTAATTTCAAGAACTGAAAACATCATAAGAATTTGGTAAAGTCACTTCACATATATATATATAATGATGTGAGAAGTGAAAAGGGGTGGCTTGCTTTTAATTTGTCAGAGTTGAGAAGCCATGACATCCACAGAAATTTATGTAACTGAGGAGAGAATATAGAGAAGAGAGAGAGAGCACTAGAAAGAAATGGGACACAGTTAAAGTGGTGTACTATATATGAATAAAGGTATGCCACCCCTATATGAACTACTGCTGCCTGCTGATGTAAGCCACTTTTTAAAGAATAGAATAAGATACACATACACACACACACACTCACTCGCGCTTCAATGAAAATCATCTCTCTCATTTGTTTCATTTTCGTGGCCCCTTTCATATTCATATTCCTATTCTAAATGGTACTTGCCGTTGTTGTTGATTCTACTAGTAACTTTATTGATTCTGAGGATTTCTTTTTTTCTTTTTAAATGACGCTTCAGTATAACCTTGTCACACGGACAAAAAAAAAAGATAAAATACTTTAAGAAATAGCTTTAGTGAATGTATTAATGTTTCAAAATATTTGGTCAAAATCTCTAGACCTATTATTTGGTAGTAATATTTTAGAGATTCTACTTCTATAAAGATGTATGTTATTAGGGATAATTTTATAAATAACATACTGCTATAAAAAACGGTTGTTGTTATAAGTAAAATATTATTATAAAAACGTAAAATATAACAACAAAAAAATATAGCTTCTAAAAAAATCTAGACTTTTATAGTTATCGAGAAATGTTATTATATCAGGTGGTATTATAGAAAAGTTTAAGTGTAACAAATATCGTCTATTATTTTATTGCTATCACCGGGCAAATGACTTTTAGGTAACATAAATTTTATAAGGAAAATAATTAAAAAAAATCAAAACATATTACACTTGAAATTTGACTCTATGACCTCAATCAAATTTTGAAGCACTTTTGCAACTACACTAAAAGCCTCCTTATGTTAGAGAAATTAAACAATTCATATAGCTCCGACTAAAGAGGAAATATGTTTGGGAAGACGATGAAGTGAAAAGATAATACAACTAGTATTATTTAAGTTGGAAAATTTTGACCATATATATATATATATATATATATATATATATATATAAACAAAAGAATAAACACAGAAAAATGTAAATTAGAAAGAACGGGCGCAAAGGAACGGAGTCTATGATTTTTGGGGTGGAGCCCCTGTTCTGTAGACAACACCTGAAACCAAGGTTGAGTTCACGATATGGCCTTTTAGGCGCAAATTTAAATTTAGTCGAGCCCAATATGAGTATCAAATACCAGACGAAAAATCAAAAAAGAGGTTGAGTTCACAAGCTTTTAACCTTAACTCATCGGAAACCTATATATACCTACCTCCTGCGATTAGTTTATTTTGCACTCCTCTGAAACTTGTCCCTTTTAAGTTTCAAATTTCTATTATTTTATTCACAAGGTACAGTTTTACTACCTAATTTACACATTTTAGTATCATACTTTTTAAAATTGTAAGCATAAAATCTTCTTAAAACCACTATAAGAGATTGATGATCATTATGTTATTGTAATGGACGAAATGCGATCACGGTTAGCTTAAAGAACAAACAAAAGAAAACAATAATGATATATCATTGGTAGGACCAATTAAAGAGGTTTTTGTACCTAAAAGAGTACGGTAATATAAGATAGGTGTTTGGTCCAAAGATCATCATAAAATTCACCCAAAACTGGTATGTATATATCAGGTGACATTGCACATGTCCATTTTCTGTCTAACATTAAGCTGTTACAAATATCCCGCAGCCCCACGATTTTTTGAAAAGTTACAATATATGTTGACAATTGACATTTGTATGGTTATAAAAATTTCTCATTACGGGTAAAATTGATAAAATGAAGAGTTTAAAGTTTAATTATTTCCAAATTTAAAAATATGTCATATATTTTAGAACGAAAGAAAAAGAAAAATACCTCATATAATTTGAAACAGCTACGCTAAAAAAACATAATTTGGTCTTATCATTATAAGTAGTTAACGAAGTAGTCGGGTTTGCTCATGGAAAACTGACTTGGTCTGCTGCATCTCTTAATTAAAAGACGCAGATGACAGGTGCTACTGAGATCGATATAAATTGTAGTAGTATATTTTTTGGTGATATATGTCTCTTGGCTAATTAATGTAATTGTGAAATTTCGAGGAATTTTCGTTGAAAAGTCGTTTTCTTGATGTATAGGAGCTAAACGTGTTCCCAACCAGCAAGCAGTTTGGTTGATGGGGAAGGGGGAACCTAAATTCTCAGGACTTATAATTAAAACCCCTAGTAAACTTGTAGGTGATTTCCTCTAAAAGCACAAATATTTGTTACTATTTTAAAAAGAAGCTCGTCTTAATTCTCAGGTCTTGTCTTGGTGTGTGTGTGTGTGTGTCTTAATTACGAGAAAGGGCGGCACCTTTCCCATCTCTGAGGGATCGACTATTTATGCGGCATCACGTTTACTTGCCCCTTTTTAATCTCCAATTTCCAATCCATGATTAATTATGACACAATTAACCTTAATTCTATGTAATTAGTGGTTGTACCCAATACTATCTCTAATGGATAACAAGAGTTTGAGCCCCTCCATTCCCAAGAGTTGCAGTAAATCTAAAACTAAAGTTGGCTGTAAAGAGAACGACTTCTTTTGTCACTCAACCACGAATTCATATTGCACTCTCCATTTCTCATCTTTAATGCTTTGGAGAGCTTAATTAAATTTCGCTGTTCATGACAATCGATATCTTAAATTATGTTTCCGCATTTCCCATGTTACTAATCAAGTTATATATGTGCTATTATGACGAGCTCAAAACACGTAGTAATCAAAAAATTGGCTTGGCTGTCGCCGGTCAGGGTAACTGCCATTAATTATTTCCATCAAAAAAAAAAAAAAACTAACTTTAAACAACTTCAAAGCTGTACTTTAAAGATATGCGAACATGGTATGAATTTGTACTGGTCAACCTTAAAAAGATATGAAGTTAGGGCATTCTGAATCCTCAATGCTGACGATATATTTCAATTGGAATCTATTGTCGTGTTTTAAAAAAATTGGGAGGGTCATTTATTATTCCCTATCTAAGTACAAATCTTGGATTAATGTATAGTCCGTAAATTTACAAAGGCGACTCTCTAATATCTAAAGGGGCGTAATGGCTCCAAGAGAATTAGCATCTCTCTTCGCCGCATCGCACGAAAAATATGGGAATTGGCCTTCAACCTGCTGCTCTGGTCCCCCTCTTTAATTTGTCTAAATATACAACTTTTCTCAAGTATTTTTTATAATTAGCAGAGGCTGTTTGGGTGCTACTCTCGTTTAACTTGATTCCTCTCTGGATTCTGAATCACTGCTTTGGTCATCGTAGGTAGTGCTCTTTTATTAGTATTTTATATGCTCTTCCTTTATTTGTTGTCACTAATAATAGAGTACAATTCTGACTATAATAATTATATAAATTGGTGCTGACGATATGCAGGGGGCCCTACAACCTGCCGCTAATGAGGAAGCAACACCAATTACAACCCCCCACACACCCCCCCTCCAATTATTACAATGAATGATCTTAATTATTTGAACAAACCTATTTGCTGATATCATCATCTCCCTTCATATTATATTGGTCTTTGCTTTACTCCAACCTAACCATCCTTTCTGAACGTCTAATATCATATACTCCTACTACTTTTTTTTCTTTTCTTTTTTTCCTCAGCTCATGTTTGGTATCGTAGACTAAATTCGAATTCGCGCCGAAATTTTTTAAATTGAGTGATAAAGCGCTATCTAACAAAGACAGATTCCATAATCATAACTCGAATCCATAGACCTATTTATTAGTGTAATATATTATCTCCGCTTTAGTTATCATCCTACAATATACAGTTTTTAGGGCTCGTTTGGTATGAGAGATAAGGGATATTTAATCCCGAAATTAAATTTGAGATGAGTTTATCTCATGTTTGATTGGGATAAAATCGTGGTATAACTAATCCCGGGATTAGTTATTCCAGACCTGTATTATTTTTTTATTCATATAAGAAGGTGGGATAAATAATCTCGAGATAATTAATTATGGGATAACTTGTTTCCCAACCAAAAGACCCTTATGTGATAGTATACTTTCTCAGCTTTAATTATCATCCTCAATAACCACTTTTTTTTTCTTCTTCTTAATATAACACTTGAAGGTAGGGGTGTACAAACCCAACTGAAAAATCAAACCGATTAAAAAATTTGACTAAGTTTGGTATTGAGTAAAAAAATCTGAACCAACCCGTACTTTTAAGATTTTATATAGAATTTTCTTTAAAAATGCCTAGAAATATTTGAGATTCTCTTGCGGGATATAAATTTTAACAGAATATGAAGTGCTCCATATTTATTGACCTTAAATAATGAGTTGTATGATCACTTTCTTATCAAGTGTTACCGAAATGTGTTCATCTCTTTATTCTTCTATATTTATATCATATGTTAAGATCTATTAAATATTTATATCTTTTTCTAATGTGAAGTGATTATTAATATTTAGGTATCATATTGATTTTTATGTTTAATTACTAAATTCGGTTAGCCTGAAAGTGTATATGAACGAAAAACTATTGTCAGACGACTAAAAAGATAACTATTATGAGTTACTAATAGAATTCTTTTTAATCGATAATATGCTTGTCAATTTTTTTATAATTTTACTAAATATATATTTACTTATCAAATATTTAACAAAGTAAGATTGAAATAATATGTAAGTAACAAAAAATCCGAAAACTCGATAAAATCGAACTAATCCAAACCGATAGAGTTGATTTGGTTTAATTTTGATAAAAACCGAACTAATACTGTCTATAATTATATACACTCCTAGTTGAAGGTATAAAACAGAGTGGGTAATAAAAGCTGAACCCACGGGAAAGCTCCTTTGTTCTTGCATAAATAAGTAGATGCCTTCGCTAAATAGGTTGAATACTTGTTCCATGGTACGATCTATTTCTTTTTCTTTTTGACTTTTGCAGTAAAAAAGAGTAGCGCGCGTTGGATCTCTTTTGTGATGCTTTTCTCTCACATGCTTAACCAGGGGTTATTCGTACTACACTTGATCAACATATGCAAAAGTTAACATGTATGCAGACTAATAATGTCGCATGGACCTTATATTATACACAAAATTGAAAAGTAGTGAAATTTTCAATTAAAAAAAAAAAGAAAAAAGCAAACTACATGCATAAAATAAGGTTGATGCGTCATCGAAAAAGATGTACAAGTACATTAATATCCACTTATGAGTAATGACAACAGCACATGGTCTTCACTCGCTGTTCCAAGTGTTAATTATGATTATATGTTCCTTTCATTCCCTCTTTCCGTTTGCTTATGTCAGATTTTAGGCCTCACATAAACTAATCTTTGTACTTACGTGCATTCCACACCAACTCTCTAAGTTTTACTCTTTTGTAATAATTTTTTTATTAATATATTGGTATTGATTATTAGAGCTAATTGATGCTAGTTGGTTGATGTAAGGTTCTCCACACTCATTATTGATTTGTTTAATTCGACGGTATCTGACCTTGCTGACATTAGCATCTCATTTCTTTTTCCTTTTTTTCTTTCGTTTAAATTTCTATATTAAAAATATTAATTATTACTGTAGCTTGGAATCTCTTTGCCCACTTACGTCAACGTTTATCTTCTATCTTCCTGTTGTTTATTTACAAGTGTGATACAGCAATTTAATTTTTAGGACTATCGCTTACTCTGTTGAGATTATTTAATAATTAATCATATGGTACTCAACTTACATTTACATAGGCTACTCCCGTAAACATTTAGGCTATAAATGTAATAAGGCAGTTAGATTAGTAGTTAGCGGAGATTAGAGCTAGTACCAGTTGTGCACATGTATAAGCACATTTTACAGATATTTTGAAAAGTAAGCAAAATTCATTTCTGCTTCGGTCTATTTCTCGAAGCTTCCCAATGTGGGTATATTTCCCTTTTCTCCATTGGAGCTCAATCTGAGCTCGATTACTTTGTTAGGTAGGCTCTGATTCACTCTTTACTCACTCAATATGCTCATTTTCTCTCAGTGCTTCATTCGTTCTTTTGAAATTACTGATTCGGCTCAATTAGGGCAAGAGTTGCCGAAGGAAATCACTTTCACTGATTTTGATTGTTATCCGATTGCGATTCGATTCATACACTTTAATTCATGGCAGGAGATAAAGAAACTTTGGATTCGTCTAGTCCTTTATACATGCATCCGTTAGAGAACGCTGGAATGATGTTGGCACCGTTGGTTTTCGACGGCACCGGTCATAGATCCTGGAGGAGAGGAGTACTTAGGGCGTTATCAGTGAAGAACAAGGTCGGATTTATCACAGGAAAGGTTAAGAAGCCAGATGTGGGTCACGCCATTTTTTATCAATGGGGACGATGCGACGATATGGTCACTTCGTGGATTCTCACTGTCGAAAGATTTGGCTGATAATCTGCAATATGTTAGGGATGCAAAGGAATTATGGCAGGAATTGGAAGATAGATATAACCAAACTAATGGTGCTAAGCAATATCAGCTTCAGAAAGAAATCAGTGATCTAAGCCAAGGAACTATTGACATCACTAGCTACTACACCAAAATGAAGAAGCTTTGGGAAGAACTTAATAGAATGCACACGCTCAATGCAATTACACTTCCACCTGTGTAGCCAAGGCAAACATGCACAAGGCAGAACAGGATAGAAGATTAATTCAGTTCCCAATAGGATTGAATGAGGTATACACTGTAGTGAGAGGCAGTATTCTGATGATGAACCCACTAGCTAGCATTGCACAAGCATTTTCCATACTCATTCAAGAAAAAAAAAAGCAGAGTGAAGTTAAGCCGCACAATCAATTTGTGATGGATTTTGCTTCTCATAATGCAAGTGCTAGAAACAACAATTTTAAGACCAATTATAGTACAAATGGATACAATGCTGGGAACAATGCAAATAGAGGAGGATACTCGTCAAACAAGCATCTCCTGTTTTGTGAGTATTGTAAGAAGCCAGGGTACAATAAAGATAAGTGTTTCAAACCGCACGGGTACCCTCAGAATTCAAAGTATCCTAGTTACGGCAACAACAATAAAGGGAAGAGAGTTGCATCAAATGTATTTAGAACACCAAGTGAGGAACCTAATGTTTTATAAATCGAAGGAGGTCCTCATGAACAGGGAAGAATTATGCCGCACCTAACTCAAGAAAAATATGGACAACTTCTCAACATTTTGAAAAAACTTCAAATAGGAACACAGGAGAGAATCCGGTAGACATGAACCTAACTGGAAGAGCTGTAAACCTTGCAGGTACTGTTGCTTGTTCTTCTTCTATTGAGCATAGTAATCAGTTGCGTGAATGTTCTAAATCAGATGTTGACTCGTGGATCCTTGATTCCAGGGCCACAAGCCATATAACCTACAATAAGATATTATTGTGCAATATCAAAACCTTAGTATACCATTACCTAGTCTCACTACCCAATGGGTACAAATTTAAGGTAACGCTTATTGATGAAGTGATTCTTAGTCCAAAGTCTATTCTAAGAAAAGTACTTTATGTGCCCAATATCAAGTTTAACTTGCTTTCTGTTCATTCCCTAACTGTCCAACTAGACTGCATAGTTGTATTCACAAAATTCTCTTGTCTTCTTCTACAGGGCCCTTCACTGAAGAGGCCACTGGAGATTGGTGAGGCCAAGGACATCCTTTACTTTCGTTGCTCAAATTCATGCAAAAGTAACTTAGTTTTACCCTCTGCACTTGACACTATTGTATTATCAAATAGTTTTCACACTGCGCCTTGTGCATCCACTACTAATTCCACACACAATAGAAATAAAGTGCATTCCATTGTAGGAACTATTGTTTCAAGCAATAATAATGAATGTCCTGTTTCAAATGCCTCTTCTTATCTTTTTCTGAAATCCACGAACTTTGTAGATCTGTTCCAAATGCATCTACTTCTGAGAAATATAATGTAGATATTTTTTGGTATAATAGATTGGTCCATGTGCCTTTGTCAAAATGAGGGGTATCTCAGCCATCCCAACTACATTTGCACAACAACAACCATTTTTCTGCCTTGTTTGTCCAATGGCCAAGCAAAGCAGATCCCCTTTTCACAAAGTACCAGAAATACACTTAAAACCTTTGAGCTATTACATGTAGACCTCTGGGTCCCTATCACATTCTAACTCATGATGTCTATAAGTATTTCATTGTCCTTGTAGATGATTACAGCAGGTCTACATGGGCACACCTTCTGACTTGCAAAAGTAATGTTTTGCATGTCATCAAAGCTTTTGTTGCCATGGTAGAGAATTAATTTCAGACTACCATTAAGACAGTTAGAACAAATAATGGTCTGGAGTTTGTTAATGTTTCCAGCACCATGATTTTACAAAGTACACTAAAACACTTGCCCTGATAAACCTCAACAAAATGGCATAGTGGAAAAAAACACAAATACCTCCTTGAAACAGCTAGAGCATTGTTGTCTCATCCAAACTACCTTCACAATACTTGGGTGAATGCATCCTCACCTCAAGTTACCCAATAAATAGATTGTCATCATCCTCTACAAAAAACAAGTGTCCATATGCTTTACTTTACCCGAAGAAACTAGTGAATTCACATCTTAGGAGTTTTGGTTGTCTTTGATCCCCAACCACTCTCGAAACACACAAAGACAAGTTTGAACCTAGATCAATCCCACATATTTTTATGGGATACCCTTTTGGGACAAAAGGCTACAAGGTATTAAATCTTGCCACAAAAAGAATACATATTTCAAGAGATGTATTGTTTCATGAAAATATTTTTCATTTAGTTTAAAACCAAATTCTAATGATCTGTTTTATAACTTTGATGTTTCCTCCTTCCCATTACCTCAAATGCATCTGAATGTAGAAAATATAGTGTTACCAACACTTGTATCAGGAGATTATGACACTGGAAGTGAACAGGATACAGTTCAACCAAGTATCCTATTTCTGCAACTCCAGAATCAAAACAGCCCACAAAATACTACTAGCTTATCTGATTCTAACCAAAGTACTCCAGCACCATCTCCAAAAAATATCAGACCACCTAGAGTTCATAAATTTCCTACTTACCTGAAGGATTATGTGTATACACTCCCAAACCAACTTGTCAATACTTCACCTCAAGATGAACAAAGCACCTCTTCTCTTTCTTCTAATACTTTTATTCTTGATATGCAACATATTGACTTTAGATCCTTGGCCACTGATAATCAACATTTGATAAAGAATGTGTCACTAGACTGTGAGCCTGTCTCATATGAACAAGCAGTTGCTAAACCTAGGGGTGGGCATAAAATCCGAAAAACCGAATTCCGAACCGAACCGAATTAATTCGGTATTTCGGTTTTCGGTATTTCGGTATTTCGGTCTAATTCGGTACAGAAATTTCGGTATTTCGGTATTTCGGTTCGGTACACGGTATTGGATTTTTGATATTTCGGTATTTCGGTATTTACCGAAATACCGAATTTTTTTTTTTTTTTATTTTTTTATTTTTTTAAGCGATCCGCTAGGCATGAAGCTCTTTGTTTTTAAATTCTATTGCTATCAATTCTCCATACTTCGATTTGTAATTCATGATTCTCACTTTGGCTTTCACATTTCTCTTTATATTTTCAATCTCACGATCTGTTAAAACTTGACAAAATGAGAAAACATCGGATTCAAGTTTCTACAGTCTAATGATACTAACGAAAATCTGATACAAAGAGATGGAATCCATTAAAGTCCTTGTTCCTTTTCATCTCTAAATCTCCTATGTAACAGGAATTTAAAAATAAAAAGGAAGTCTCGGAAAGGTCGATTTGGAAAGATTACCAAAATATTGGTTGCATAGTACCATATTTCTTTAGGAAATTATATTGTGCTTCTCTATCTTTGGAGTAAGAGTGCGAGTCTGCGAGACACGATTATGCTTGTGTTACGTGTAACATGAGAAAAGATTATTTTGCTTCAAACTTGCATCTCTCTGTACTCTGTAGCAATTATATATTTTACAGATATATAATTAACAAAATAATGATTTTGTTTCGTACTTTTTGCCCTCTTTTTTTTACATATTTGTTATCTGCAATCTATTTTTGGTGTTGTCTTTATATATTTTCAACCCGAAAAGCTACAGATTTGAATAGACAAAAGCTTTATAACATAGATTTGGTTTAAACCGAAACCGAACCGAAACCGTACCGAACCAAAATAAGAAATACCGAACCGTACCGAAATATTTTGGTACGGTATTTGGTATACACAATTGATAAACCGAATACCGAAATACCGAACCGAAATTCTTAAATACCGAACCGAAGTACCGAATGCCCACCCCTAGCTAAACCTATATGTAAAGCAACAATATCTCAAGAGTTTAAGGCATTGCATGCCAATAACACCCGGGATTTAGTGTCACTTCTAGTTGGAAAAAGGGCCACAGGGTACAAAAAGGTGTATAAGATAAAGCACAGGGCAGATGGGAGTGTTGAGAGCTTCAAAGCTAAGTTGGTAGTGAAAGGTTACACCCAACAAGCTAGAGTGGATTACATTGAGACTTTTTCACATGTTGTAAAAATGACAACAGTGAGGACTCTGATTAGGGTAGCAATTAAGAAGGTATTGGAAATGTTTCAATTAGATGTGAACAATGCATTCCTCTGTGGTGACTTACATGAGGAAGTATATATGGAGGCACCACCACGATTACTTGTAGAGCAATATGTAATAATATGCAAGTTGAACAAATCCTTGTATGGATTAAAACAAGCTAGCAGACATTGGTATGCCAAATTGACAGAAGCTCTATGTTCTAGAGGTTACACACATTCTATGTTTGACTACTCCTTGTTCTATAAAGGTAAAGGGAATTCAGTAACTTTTGTGGTTGTGTATGTAGATGATGTTATTATTACAGGTCTCACTTGAAGGAAATTACCAGCTTAGAGAAGTTCCTACATGAAACTTTCAGAATAAAGGATATGGGAAGACTACATAACTTTCTAGGGTTGGAGATACTTTATAAAGGGGGTGGAATTGTGATTACACAGAGGAAATTCATTGAAGACCTTCTTAAGGAGTTTGACCGTATAGGGTGTTCTGCTCTAACTTCACCTCTTGATCCAACAGTGAAGTTAAAATCAAGAAGGGATACTACTTCCAGATCCTAGTCACTGTAGGAAACTAATTGGTAAATTGAAATTCCTTACAAGAACTAGGTCTGATATAGCTTATAGTATTCAACACTTGAACCAATACATGCAAAGTCCTAGAGATCATCACCTAAAAGTAGCAGTACATGTGTTTCTATCCAGCAACAGAGATTACAGAGTAAGAGCCTTTTGTGACTCTGATTGTGCTGCTTGCCCTGAAAGTAGGAAGTTTGTTAGTGGTTACATAGTGTTGCTTGGTGACAACCCCATCAGCTGGAAATCCAAGAAGCAATCTACCATTTCCTTGTCATCAGCAGAAGCTGAGTATATATCAGTGAGAAAAGTAGTTGGAGAACTGGTTTGGCTTTCACGTCTGCTTTATAGTACTTCTCCCTCTCTGCTCATACATATCGGCACTTCACATTGCAAAGAATCCAATCCTCCATGAACGGACCAAACACGTAGAAGAGGACTGTCATTTTGTAAGAGACAAGCTTCAAGGTGGCCTGATTTCATTACATTATATTCCTACTTATGAACAATTCGCAGATATCTTTACTAAGTCTTTTCCAGGAAACAAACATACTCTTTTACTTGGCAAGTTGGTTGTGGGTTCCGCACCTTTAAATTGAGGNTTATCTAATAATTAGTCATATTGTACTAACCTTACATTTACATAGACTATTTCTGTATAGGCTATTTTTGTAAACATTTAGGCTATAAATGTTATAAGACAATTAGATTAGTAGTTAGTGTAGATTAGAGTTGGTGCCAGTTGTGCTCGTGTATAAGTACATTGTACAGATATTTTAGAAAGTAAGAAAAATTCAATTCTGCTTTAGTTTGTTTCTCGAAACTTCCTAGTGTAGGTATCTTTCCCTTTTCTCCATCGGAGCTCAATCTGAGCTCGATTACTTTGTTAATCCTCAATATTTTGTCATACTCATTTGATACATGAAGAAAGGGTTTCGTCGAGATCTTTTGGCTCAACTTTATCCCAGTTTGCCGAGGGAGCAACCCCATTTTTCACCTTGAATTGGTCAAAATATGCGGAATTTCTTACTTTTCGTGGAGGATTAGATCCTGTAACTGGCAGCTTACGGGCCAGGCCTCTCTCTGACCTGATAACAAGTATCGCCTCCCCGCCCAGCGCTACTACTTTGACTAGCGCCCGGCAAAGGAATGATTTTTTCCCAAAGCCGACTTCCTTTATCGAGCGGCTCTCTCTGTTGACGATAAAAGCGATGGTCCGGGCTGTCTGAAATAAGCGGTAATTTTTCTCAGTCCTAATCCTAATACAATCACATTTTCAGGCACACCAGTCAAAGAGCCATCGGACCCATGAGAGTCCCCTTTTTTGACTAATATACAAGGTCTGTGTCTACTAGTCTATATATTCTTTGATTTCGTTTCCCCCGTAAGAAAAATATTACAACCTAGGAGGTCTGCAAGTTTCACATCTAAGTAATACCCGATATCCGAGTTTACAGGTGTCGTTGCTTATCCCTTTCTTCATTAAGATGACCTCACCCCCTTGTCACTTAAAGGAAAAGCCAGAGACGCGTTGGCCTTTCCCTATATCTTAATTAATCGGAAGGCCGACGAAGGGAACCAGCGGAAAGGCTCTCAAAGGAATGATCTGGACCCTTGCGAAAGGACCTCAAAATTCGACGATCTTGACTGAAAAGCTCCTTCCTTTTTAGTGCACATGAAACGGAAACCCTAATAGAGACTACCCACACGGTGATCAAAACTCCTAGGCTGGGAGTCGATTAGCCCGAGTTGTGTTAAGATAAGTGGCAGTTGAATTGGAAGTAGCCATCGGCCAGGTCTTGGATAGATCTCAAGCGGGCTTGAACTGCTTTATTCGGTGCTTTGCGACTATGCCATTCTTGGCGGCGGTGATCGCCGACGCTCGATTCGCAGATTGGTCCGACTCGTAATTCACTTCTGACCCCGTGTTCGATAGCCCGACCGTAGTGATAACAACGTGTAAGTTATATGTTGAAATAATGAAATTTTAATTATAGAGATTTGATGAGTTGCTTACACAAGAACATGCGGGAAAAGAAAAAAATGAATTTATCAGTTCGTACGTCCTTGGTAAATACGAAGATATCCGCGTGGCTTTAATGATTCGATAAAATAATAATAAGGGAGATTCTTTTTTATTTATTGAAAACGTAAAATTATATACCAGATGTAGTTATCTTTATGAGGATTAGAGAAGTAGTAATTACGTAGGGGCGTTATTGTTATAGTTCAGAATTAACTAAGAATAGTCAGACGTGAATTGATGCCCGTAAAATTACGTAGAAAATTATGTAGACACATATAAAATGATTAATTATACCTATTTGTGCAGATTAATTTATCACAATTATCTTATACTAGCTAATATATATAGAATGAGCCATCACTCTTTGTCAATGGGACAGTTGTAGCAATTTTTTCGTAATGGCATCCTTGAAAATGACCATCTCAATTAGTTTAATTTTTCTTTTTTAGGTTTTTACTTTTTCTCTATACTTTTAGTTGACATGGGATTTAATTTTCTGTAGAACACGGCAAATGAAGCCAATATTGTCTGCTTACTTAAGCATCTTGTACCAATCCCCGAGCAGGGATAATAGCTAGCCTTTTACTTTTGAATATTTTTAAGCACATGTTGGATACTCTACTAATTATCTAAATCGATTACTAATAAAATTTATGTAATTTTGACTTCACCTTCAATGAATTATGCACAACTCTCGTCCCTACGAACTTAAATTTTAAAGTAGAATTATGTAGCTAGTTTAATTTAGGGCTGACATTTCCTGACCAAATATGAGATGAGTTTTTTAATTTCTTTCTCATTTTAGGGAAATAACAGAAACTTGTGATAGATATGTGGCCATGACGTATTACTACTTCCCGAGGCACAAAATACAAGTAATGTTATAAAAGTAGAAAAAAACGAATGGTATACTCAAATTTGAAACATACGCAAGCAAGGCAAGAAACATCTACTATAAAATACTGTAATAAAAGTCAGCGGGGAGAAACTTTAAATAAAAGTCAAAAAGATTTTTTCTTCTCGTTTTTCGTTTCTAAAAAGAAAAGAAGAAAAAGTCGTATTCTACTCTCTAACTATTATATATTGTATTATTGAAGCAGAACATAATTATTGACGATGAGAGAATCATAGTAGTTAGTATTTCTATTCCCTGGCTTTAGGCTGTAAGAGATAAGACACAAGATCCCTAGCTATTGAATCAAAGAAAGATTCAAACAAGATTCTTCTTTCTTTTCTGACTTTTATTAAATTTTGCATTATGCGCCCGACAAAATCAACGGTATTAAAATAAATTAAAGAAATGATGTGCTGGATGGATGAGAAGATGCACATATATATATATATATATATATATATCAAATCGTTTTAATTTGCTGCTTATGTTAAATGTGGTTACGAGAGGAAGTTGGAGATAATTAGGTGCTGGATGTGAGAGATCCGATCCATTGCATCTCACTCACTCCAGATAGAGTATAAGAGTACTAACCCAATACATAAGAATTTGCAAATGCCCTATATATATATATATATATATTGCTATATTCTTTACTCTTACCAAGGAATAATGGAGCATATATTCCACAAATAATACACCACAAGTTTCCATCAGAATAAGAATACAACATATATAATATGCACTACCTTTGCCTAAATGCACGTCTATACTATTAAATTATCCTGATTTAAAAGTTACCACATATCAGGGTCAGGCGCCGAGGAGCACATTGAACTATCCATGCATGTGACTGAGAGCCCTCACAACCCAAGCACAACGACGTAATTATCAGGGGCACGCTCTACCAGTGAGCTAATAGCCCGTCGTGCGAGCCTCCCATTGGAGATCTCTTTCATTTTTTCTCCCCCATGTCGCCACACGGGGAACATGTGGACGTAAAAAAGGGGGTCCTATCAACTTGTTCCGACCTAAAACTAATTTCCCGTCACTCCGTAAATTAGGATAAGCTTGAGACTAAAAACTATAGATCCCATCCGTAAGGAACAACTAACCAAAGGATTTCCCGTCACAGCATTATGCTATTTGTGCAACAAGATAAAACATGCTTAAAACATCGAGTAAACCCAAGTGTAACCGTCGATGTCAAAGATTTGTTACAAGTCGAGGACAGCATTGCCCTTCAATAGACAGCACTGAGTCTAAAGCAGACCTGCCTATTACCTAGTTGGCCCATTGCTAACAATATGATAGAATCGTGTTATATAACTCGATAAACATATGAGCAAGAACAGTCTAATACTTATAGATATTTAGTAAATATGTTAATACATACACATGTCTGGGCAAAAATTATTAGATTCACGTGAACTTATATATTACATGATACATTAACGTTGTTGACTTGTCGTCAGGCATAAACGGAAATCTGTACTAAAGCCACCACTAATTTTGGACGTCCATCTATTACGGTAATAGTCTGTCTGACTTTGACGAGAAAATAGGAAGATTTTTGTGTATCTATTTTACTTGTGATTTTATTGAGAGACTAAGTGGTGGGTTAGAAAATAAACGAATCAATTACACCTATTTTAGTGGGAAAGAATAAATCAAGTGCTAAAATTTAACTTGCGCAGAAACTCTAAGTAGCCAAAAATCTCAATCACTGTCGGAGTTGCCTCATATAATGTGGGACAAGCAAGCATTTTGAAGTAGGTATGTTTCAGTTAAAAAAGACCCTACAACCTTCAAATCACTTAATAATTGTTTATACGAAGATATTAAAGTCAAGAGAAAAATTGAAGGAGAAAATTCATCCAATTAAAAAGAAATGTAGAATAATACTCTAGTTCGTATACCCCATTCTTCCAGCACAATCAACCAACCAATTGACTATCGTCACGCAATTATTTATTTTCACTTCCTTGGATTATTTAAATTCCGCATTTTAGCCTATGATGACTTGCTTTATCTATCACCCATAGAAACCCATTAGAAACATATCAAAATGACCAGATAGACACACGCCTGGGCGGCGGGGGTGTAATGTTGTTATTGGAAAAATGACACTATACGGCCGATGTAAAAATAATAGCCGAAAAAATGTATAAAATTTGTATATTTTTTGTATATATGTACAGTATGTATGTTATATACAAAAATTATACAAATTTTATACACTTTTTCGGCTACCAAATGTAAATAGCTAAAAGTTTCTGATCATGTCACTTTAACATATTTTACCATCAGAATTGTTATATAGGATAATGATGCTATCTTCACCTCCCTCAAACTGTCTATACTAAAAAGTAAACTGGGAATCACGTCGCTCCAAACAGATGGATACTAAAAATATTGGTTGGGGCTGATTATATGGCCAGGTATTCACAAATTCAACATGAGAACAGATTGCAATCCCACAACAAATTTCTGCCAAAATCATGTCCTCAACTGACTAACAGATTCTTTTTCGACTAAGTTCTACAACAAAGCATAGATAAAAAGAGATTTACATGATACAGTAAGCACAAGAATTCAATCTCAACAATTGTAGATGGACCTGAGGAATGCCATTACCATTTCCTCATTCGAAGGCACTATAAGTTAGTATTAACAAAGAATAGTACAACACATTAACGGGCTAAGACCAGACAGAGACTCTAATTACGACACTAGTGAATATCAGGTTACAAATGTACAAATTCAGTTTTACAATACCGTCACATTTCCTTCCTTCGGAAGCTGTTCAGGACGTCAAGCTAGAGAGCTTTCGGGGTTCTTTGGATATTTCCCCAAAACATCCGAGACTCTTACTCGTTGCACCTCTTTCGCTGAGAAATTTAAGAAGAAAACCAACAACAACAAAAAATTGAAATTTAGAATCAATACCAGCACCAAAAAGGTCTTTAGGACTAATTGTGCTAAAACTCTATAGATTAGGAAATCCTCAATTTAATTAAAAAAAATTTGGGTTGAAAATTGCAAACATGAGACGAAATCTTCTTTTTTTCTCCTTTCTATTCACCATCTCACTGGAACAAAGAGGGGAGAGAGGAAACGAGTTAAAAGCCCGATAAATTAAAATTAGGTCCGGTATCAAATGTGGCAGCGATTCTCTTTCAGATGCCACAAGGAAGGACCTTGATTGCATAGGATTCAAACACCTTGTCCTATCATATAGCAGTCAATGCAACAATATTATATAACCACTCCAAACTTAAACCAAGAGGAACTAACAAAATGTTAATCCATACAATGCACAATTCATCCTCTTTTTAGGATTCAAATTTACCAAAACTTAGTCAGAGGCCATTCCCAGGACTGTGAGAATGGCTTACCTAAAAAGATTCTATAGAGAAATATGCACAATTAGCTTGTAGTCCGATTCATAACTATCTTCTAGGTCATCCCTTTCATTAGAACCAAGGCAAATACAGACACAAGACTTTTACGAGATATCAAACACCTTCCTATATCATTTCTTGCCAAGTAAAATAGTAAACAGACAGGAGTCAATTCTTGAAGCAAAATGCATCTTACAAGATCAACCAGAAAAATCCAACTCGTCAAAAAAATGGAAAAGGATACGTCAAGGCAAATCCAAGAGTACAACAATAGAGTCTGCAGGTTTACTTACTTTTTCATTCAAATTTCTGTTGTAAAATTACACATCTCTAGGGCTATAATAAAGCAACAATAAAAGCAAAATCACAAAGTACCTTCCTCCAATGCAAGCCGGATGGACCTCTTCTCCAGTTCAACAGCATGTTTGCTTAGGTCAACAGAGGACAGAGAACGAAGCACTGCTCGATGAGATTATATTTGAGCAAATGAGTGAGAAGAAGGATTACGACAAACAGATAATTCAGTGAACAAGCCTCAAAAAATTTGAATACATACTCTGGATATAATCCTCTTGCTTTGATTGCTCCAGTTTGTGCAATAAGTTCTGCAATTGGAAATACCGCTCTTCCCAATGCTTAAAATTAACCTTCTTGGGATTATCCAACAATAGGCTGGTAGAAGTTACTTGATAGTTGCTAACATTAACTGAAGCTAAATTGTTGTTGGACTCTCCTGTAGAGGGAGGAACTGAAGGTTTCATGGACAAGGAGCCCCTCGAAGGAGTCCTTGACATTGATGAAACTTCTGGAACGTAATATCTAGCTTCTTTTATCTGGATTTCGGTCTGAGCTTTCTCATCATGTTGACTAAGCTTTTTCAGTTGTGAATAATCAGTAACACCACTTTGGTTGTTACTAGCAGCAGTCTTGCTTAACTCTCCGTCAGGTCTTCTACGAACATAGACAAGATGCCCGCTACCAGAATTGTTTGTTGAGCATCGGTTGAGTGGGTTCACTAGGCATTCGGGGGTAGGTCTTTTGGAGCCAGTTATATTAGAAACATTATTGACCATATTATTCGCTTCAGGAAATAGTGGGCTTTCAATTGATTTGGAGGCTGCAACCACATTCTCGCTCTGTGAATCTTGTACTGCAGTACCCATCACAGCTTCTGGCACTGAAAGCGGTTTATCATGCTTGGGTACACCAGATTTAGTATTAGCCTTCCCGTGGTCACTTGTTTTTGAATCTACTGTTTGTTGACCCATCTAAGAGAAGGTGTATGTTAGACAATTAAATAGATCTTGCCTTTTCTAGTAAATATGAACAAAATCTTAAGCATAAAAGTTAAAAAATTTCTTCATCATATAACAGCAACCACTCCAAACCAATATGCTGTTCTGATACTCTCTAAATTCATCTACAATTTGGAAATGAGACAATAACTATAAGAAGACAATAAAAAGCATTACTACATATACCTCGTTTTTTTTCTTTTTGCAAAAATACATTTAAAATACTGTAGGGGTAAGATATGTGTAGTGTGTACTATCTACCCTCCCCAAACCCCACTTATCGGACTATACTGGGTTTTTTGTTGTTGTTGTATATTTAACGTGTTTTAAACAATGTTATTAGAAGTCTATCTCTTCTTGCTTAAAAGGATGAGCAAGGTGAAGCGAGGGATTATCACTTCATGAGCACGCTCCAAACAATAATGCACAAAGTGATCCAAACACAAAGCTGTTGGTTCTTTAAATCTCAAATTTGAAGAGTCGATTAATATCAGTATTACTATATATTGGATGATGATAAAATTAATCTTGCAATTGCAATTTGATCATTATAGTACTAAATTCATATATGTTTGGTAGCTTGTAATTTTCTGTAAGTTGTGCGCTTCATTTCTTGCTTTTCACTTCAAACTCCGCACCTTGTTGCTTCTTTGCACTTTTCTTTTAAAAATATTTGCTTTTAATATAGAAGCCCTGGCTTGCTATAATTCATTCACCATTGACGGAATAAAAGTGATACTCAACCATTAGAATACAACTCTTCAATCTTCACCATGATAAATTCAAGGCCACTTCTTCTTATGCACTGATTATAATAGAAGAACAAGCATATACTAATCAATAAGCTCCTTAAGTGGAACAAATCCATCAGCTCTAGAATCACCTCAGAGAAGGTAACTGCTTCCAACAGATTTGCAACATCAAGTCCCAAACTACAAAACTAGCACAAGTTATGTGTAGATAGCAACCCTGCCACACTCAATGAGCGTGTTTAACTTTTGAAAGGTTATTTTCATTTTTTTCTTTTGGAAAGCTGTGTCTTAATAACTGAAATCATTTTCTTTTCAGAATATTATAAGGAAAACCCAAAAAATTAGAAAATAACCATTTTGAGCCGCAGTGTTGTAGAGGGACCAATTCATCCCAGCAGTTGTTCAACAAGTAGTGGTACTTGGGAGATAATCAGATAATTCTAATTATAGACATCTAGGAGAGGCCAAAGAAAGATACTCTAGGGTGTTGGGGCTTCATACGGAGCAGTGATCTTGACCCTATCGAGATTAATGTAGGATTTTATTTAAAATGTTCACAGCAAGGAGTGGTGTAGGGAAAAATAAATAGGACGTGATTCACATAAAACAATTGCATGGATGAAAAGAAACATGATACATAATGAATTTAGAACAAATGCAATGTATGCCTACATGTGCTTGTCAAGTACATATGTATGTCCTAAGCAAAGAAATTATGCAGAAAATGGACTAAATGTATCTCATGCGTGATGGAGACGGGAATATTACTCTCACGGTCTCACCTCATAGGCTCACCGCGTCGAGATGATGGAGCATGACATGAGAAGAAGAAAACGTTCCATTCGAGGTGGTTCCATTCCAAGACATAATGAAAATTATCTGCAGCTCTGAAAAGAAACAGCGACTCAGATGAGAACATATTCCCTGTTCAGCACCAAACAAAGAGCAAAAGGGAAGAGGATCCAACAAAAATTTACTAAACTGAGACAAATAAAATAAGTTCTGCTAAAATTGGTTTGAATGTTTCCACTTAATCTGCATAGTTTAGAGAAGCACTTTTGCAGATACTACTAATAGAATGATTCGTCTCGGAAATTTGAGCAATGACAGGTCTACAGAAAAATAACCAAGTCATTTGATACAAGAGAATAGAGCTGAGGTAACAAGCTAGCTGATCATTTGGCAGACTTAGCCTTCAATGTGGATGGAGAACTCATAATCAATTCATTTGTGGAGCTGGACACCAAAGGAAGGGCATTTTGAATTTGGATAAGCTACAGTGGCCATCGTTGAGAATCAAGGCCGTGACGGGAAGAAAACAATGACATTCTATACCATGAAGAGTTTCATTAGCATATGGTGGCGGATGATGGGGCAATGGTTCTATTATGTGGCATTCAGATGCTTCAAGGTGGAAAGCAGCTTGCACAAAATGAAATCTTTGGCAGTGTGGACACTTCATTTCTTTCGAGCATTTTATTATTTTGTTCGATGTGAGTTCATCTTGGAATATCAAATAAATTCAAAGATGACATTAGATAGTTTCATTATTTCATTAGACATGGTTTATTTTCATTGTAATAATGTACACTCGTTCTGCACTCAAGTTGGAATCTTTATTACTCAAATTAGCCACTAGGTAACCTCCCTAGTGGTAGATTAGCTTTAAAAAAGAGAGCAGAGCTGAGGAAGTCTGAAAACTATAGTTTAACGTGTATTAAGCTAATAAAAGCAGCTCTCGTCTATCTATCTATCTATCTCGTCGTATTCATTTGGTGATTAAGCTTAGAAAATGTAATGGATATGGCAAAAAAATAGGGGCAGTTTAAAATGGGTTAAGTAGAAGAATCGGTCATAAACTGATCTTCCCGTAATGCCTATTCATTTAATCTTTCCTGGACAACGGAATCACCTTTGAATTACAATGTTAATAAGCTAAAATTAGGAAGCTTTTTTCTTTTAGAGCAATGCAATATAGTGATACCACACTCCCAAGTCCCAATAAAGAAAACAGAGATCCCTTTCTCCAGCAAAAGTACGTATAGTGCAATTCGTGTACCAGCGGCTACAGAAATTCTTTTGAATATATCTAAAATCCAACTTAGCAGAAGCTTTATTCCGTGAATCAATAAACCAACAAGAATAAGCTATAAAAATGCTTACAGTATCAAATATCAATTCGACAGAATTGGATTGCATAACTACAATCTAACATATCAAAAAAAATTGAGAAAATAAATGAAATAAGTACCTTAATATGTACACGATATGCTACCAATTTCTTCAGAGGTGGAAGATAATCACAACGACGGAGAAATACTGGGCACAAACAACCAGTGGCCCTCAGATTGTTGATCGTACCTGTCTGCTGCGTGCAAAGAGGAGAATCATTGGTTATTATTGTGACCCGTTTCGACCCAATTCTCTTGTGGGACATTTGGGATGTGGTCCAATTAGACCCAAATTTTCTAATTTTTAGACCCAACCAACAAATGAATTAGATGTATAATTTATTTTTGTTATAAAATAACAACTGTAAAGTAAATAAATTAAAGACAAGTATATAGAAAAACTGATATATTATTGAACTTTCAAAGTGATGTACATAATAAACTGAAATCTCCTCTATTTATAGAAGAAAGGAAGTTGTTGTGTAAGATGCTACTGCAAGCTGCTACTGCAAGCTGCTTGTAAGTTGCTACTGTACCAAATGTAGATAATCTTCTTTCGGGGGTAATGTTTATCCATAACGGAGTACCAAAATGATAAGCTTCTTCAAGAGGCTTATTTCCAATAGAGTACTAAATAGATAAACATATTTACGGCAGTGTCCCATATGGATAAGCTTCTTCAGGAAGCTTATTTATAATGGAGTACTAAATGAACATCCATTATATAACATATATTTATAACACTTCCCCTTGGATGTTCATTAAAAGATAATGTGGCTTATTAAAACCTTACTAGCAAAAACCCCGTGGGAAAAAAGTTCTAGTGAAGGAAAAAAAGTACACATATTTAGTAATACGCATTGTTAGGTGCCTCATTAAAAATATTATAAGGAAAAACCTGTGGGAAAAAACCTTAGGAAAAAAGAGTGCATCGCGTATTTTACTCCCCCTAATGAAAACCTTGTTTCAAATATTGAGTTTTTGTATTCCAATCTTGTATACCATCTTCTCAAAAGTTGAAGTTGGCAAACATTTAGTGAATAAATCTGCCGGATTGTCACTTGAACGGATTTTGTTGCACATCAATGTCACCATTTTTCTGAAGATCGTGTGTGTAGAATAATTTTGGTGAAATGTGCTTTGTTCTATCACTTTTTATAAATCCTCCTTTCAATTGGGCTATGCATGCAGCATTATCTTCGTATAAAATTGTGGGTATTTTCTCACATTCCAAACCACATTTTTCTCGAATAAAATAAATTATTGATCTCAACCATACGCATTACCTACTTGCTTCATAAATAGCTATTATATCAGCATGATTTGAAGAAGTAGCAACAATAGATTGCTTTGTGGAGCACCATGATATGACAGTACCTCCATAAGTAAATACGTACCCGGTTTGAGATTGAGCTTTATGGGGATCAGATAAATAGCATGCATATGCATAACCAACAAGATCTGCACTATCTTAGTTAGTATAAAACAAACTCATATAAAGAGTTCCCTTTTAAATATCACAATATATGCTTAATCTCGTTCCAATGTGTCCGTGTAGGAGAAGAACTATATCTTGCTAATAAATTAACAGAAAATGCTATGTCAGGCCTTGTAGCATTAGCAAGATACATTAATGCACCAATTGCACTGAGATATGGTACTTCGGGAGGAGTTCCTTATTCTTTTCTGGAGGTCGGAACAAATCCTTATTCACTTAAAGTGATCGAACAACCATTGGTGTACTCAATGGGTGTGATTTGTCCATGTAAAAGCGTTTTAAGACCCTTTCTGTATAGGCAGACTGATGGATAAAGATCCCCTCTGCTAAATGTTAAATTTGCAGACCAAGACAAAGTTTTGTCTTTCCAAGATCTTTCATCTCAATTCTTTCTTAAGATATTCAATTGCCTTTTGGAGCTCTTCTGGAGTTCCAACAAGATTTATATCATCAACATAAATAGCAAGTATAACAAATTCTGATGCCATTTTCTTTATAAAAATACATGGACAAATAACATCATTTATGTAACCTTCTTTCAGCAAATATTCACTAAGGCGATTATACCACATGCGCCCAGATTGCTTTAAACCGTACAAAGATCTTTGTAATCTGATTGAATACATTTCCCGAGATTTTAAATTTGCTTCGGGCATTTTAAATCCTTAAGGGATTTTCATGTAAATTTCATTATCAAGTGACCCGTACAGATAAGTTGTAACCATATCCATTAGATGTATTTCAAGCCTTTCATGTAAGGCTAAATTGATGAAATATCGAAATGTTATGGCATCCATAACGGGTGAATATGTTTATTCATAATCGACTCCAGGTCGTTGTGAGAATCCTTGTGCGACAAGGCGAGCCTTGTATCTTTCAACTTCATTTTTATCATCTCTTTTTCGCACAAAACCCCATTTATGACCAACTGACTTTATACCATTAGGTGTTTGGACTACTGGTCCAAAGACCTCTCATTTAGCAAGGGACTTCAATTTCGATTGAATTGCCTCTTGCCATTTTGGCCAATTAGATATTTGTCGACATTCTTCGACAGATCGGGGTTCAAGATCCTCACTATCTTGCATAATGTTTAGTGCAACATTATATGCAAAAATATTATCCGCCACTATTTCAGATTGATTTAAATTAATCCCATCACCAGTATAATTTATTAAAAGTTCCTCACTCACCTGAGTCTCGGGTTCATTGATTTCTTCAAGAATCTCAGAACTAATCAGATCTTGGGTCTCTTCAGGAGATCCCTTCATAGTATTATTTTGATGATTTGTCGATTTCCTTTTTCTAGGATTTCGATCCTTAGAACCCAGAGGCCTGCCACGCTTCATGCGTGTTTTGGGTTTACTAGCTATCATGCTAGTACATGGTCCTGCTGGGACATCAATTCGGATAGGCACATTCTCTGCAGGGATATGTTATTTAGTAATCCTTTTCAAATCAGTAAATGCATTTGGCATTTGATTTGCTATATTATGTAAATGGATGATCTTCTGGACCTCCTGATTACATATAGGGGTACATGGATCAAAATGAGATAATGATGAAACTTTTCACACAATTTCTCTTTTGATTTCTTTTTTCTCTCCCCCTAATTGTGGGANCATTCCTAACCTTCTCCGTGGGCCCATCTTACTACGCCGTGGTGGTGCTACTGACACATATACAGCGCATACAAAAATTCGTAGATGGACAATATTTGGTTCATGACCAAAAACTAATTACGACGGAAAATATTTATTATAATGTGTCGGTCTAAGACGAATAAGTGATGCTGCATGCAAAATAGCATGTCCCCAAACAATAGTGGGCAATTTTATTTTCATAAGTAGTGNTGTTCAACTTTTATCCCAATTGATAGACAATAATCATCAAAAGCTTGAGATGAGAATTCTCCAGCATTATCAAGGCGAATATCCTTTATAGGATAATCTAAAAATTGTGCCCTTAATCAAATTATTTGCGCTAATAGCTTTGCAAACGCCAAGTTGCGAGATGGTAGTAGGCACACATGAGACCATCTTGAAGATGCATCTATTAGGACCATAAAATATCTAAACAACCCACTTGGTGGGTGAATAGGTCCACATATATCCCCATGTATACGCTCTAAAAAGGCAGGGGATTCCATGCTAACCTTCATTGGTGATGGTCTAGTTATCATTTTACCTTGATAACAAGCATCACAAGAAAATTCATCATTTGTAAGAATCTTCAGGTTCTTTAGTGGATGTCCACTTGAATTTTCAATAATTCGTCTCGTCATTATTGATCCAGGATGGCCCAAACGGCCATGCCAAAGCTCAAAAGTATTTGAATCAGTAAACTTCTGGTTTACGATAGAGTGTGCTTCAACTGCACTGATCTTTGAATAGTATAAGCCAGAAGATAAAGTTGGTAACTTTTCTACAATGCATTTCTGGCCAGAAATATTCTTTGTAATACAAAGATATTCCTCGTTCATTTCATCTATTGTCTCAACATGATACCCATTTCGGCGGATATCTATAAAACTCAACAAGTTTCTTCGGGACTTGGAGGAGAATAATGCATTGTTTATAATAAGTTTTGTTCCCTTAGACAGAAATACAATTGCTCTTCCCGAGCCTTCAATCAAACTTATATTACTAGAAATTGTGGAAACATTTGCTTTTTCCTTATGCAAATCAGAAAAGTATTTCTGATCTTTGAATATGGAGTGGGTTGTTCCACTATCAATTACATAAATATCTTCATGATTGGTCTTTGATCCAAACATAATTTGAGGATTATCCATATTCTTCAAAACGACATAAACAAAATATATTATAATAAACGTTATTAAAACGTAACTTCTATTACATATTCATACTATCTACTACAAACAACAATAATTAAAATATTTACATTTCTACAGATTCATCAGCGATTACATGACTTGTTTCTCCTTCCGGGAGATCAAAGTAATCAGCTACATCCAAATGCATGAAGTCTAAATTATCTTCAGAAATAAAATTTGCTTCATCATTTTTGTCTGTCTTCTTCAGGAAGGCTTGATAAAGCTCAACCAGGTGCTTTGGCGTACGACAGTTACGTGACTAGTGCCCTTTTCCCCCACATCTATGGCATGCATTTTCTGCATTTGTTGCTTGCACCGCTTCATGCTTTTGTTCCTTCCTTTTCCACTGATGGTGATTAGGAGGGTTCATCGGTGCATTATTATTATCATGATTAGATTTTCTTCCCCGATCACGGCCATGACCACGACTGGGTCCACGACCTCTTCCATGCTTAGCTTGGTGGAAGTTCGTCTCATTCACTTCAGGGAATGGACAAGAACTAGTTGGTCGGCTTTCATGGTTTTTCATTAATAGCCCATTATGTTGCTCGACTACAAGAAGATGTGAGATAAGTTCGGAATACTTTTTGAATCCCATCTCTCTATATTGCTGTTGTAGGAGCATATCCGAGGCATGAAAAGTGGTGAAAGTTTTCTCCAATATATCATGATCAGTAATATTATCACCACATAATTTCAATTGGGAAATAATCCTGAATATAGCAGAATTATACTCACTGATAGATTTAAAATCTTGTAGCCTTAAATGAGTCCAGTCATAACGTGCATGTGGAAGAACGACCATCTTTAGGTGGTCATATCTATCTTTCAAATTATTTCACAGTATGACTGAATCTTTAACAGTGAGATATTCCATTCTCAAGCCTTCATCAAGGTGATGGCGTAGGAATATCATGGCTTTGGCACAGTCTTGGTTTGATGCTTGATTTTTGTCTTTGATGGTGTCTGCCAGACCCATCGCATCAAGATGAATTTCAGCATCGAGCACCCAAGACATGTAGCTTTTTTCCGATATATCCAGGGCTACAAATTCAAGTTTAGAAAGATTTGACATTATTTAGAAAAAGTCCGTACCTTTGATACTTTCAAAGTATTTGCTCGAGATGGTAGAGTCTCGTGTTGATAACGTGTTATAAAATAACAATTGTAAAGTAAATAACTAAAGACAAGCATATAGAGAAACTGATATATTATTGAACTTTCAAACTGATGTACATAATGAACTGAAATCTCCTCTATTTATTGAAGAAATGAAAATGTTGTGTAAGCTGCTACTGCAAGCTGCTGTGTAAGCTGCTACTGTACCAGACGTAGATAATCTTCTTCCGGGGGTAATATTTATCCATAACGGAGTACCAAAATGATAAGCTTCTTCAGGAGGCTTATTTTCAATAGAGTACTAAATATATAATCATATTTACGACAGTGTCCCATATGGATAAGCTTCCTTAGGAAGCTTATTTACAACGGAGTACTAAATGAACATCCATTATATAATATATATTTATAACATTTTTTTATATATTTCAATAATTTAGCCATTATATTAGTTAATTGTAGTAGTATATTCTAACATAATGTTAAGAAATAAGAAAGAAAGAATCTTTTAATGTTTTACTTACTTGTTTTACACTCCATCTAATTATAACATTTTCAAATATCCTTCATAAATACGTGCAATTTAATAATTTTCAATTATTAAAACAAAACAAAACCAAATTTCATTTAGCAATAACTTTTACAATCAACTGTGGAATTTAAAATGAAATTAACTCAAGTTAACTTGTGACAAATGATCTTCTAGAGTAAATTAATCTAAGTTTAGTGTAAATAGTAGATAGATGTGCGCGTGTTTGTTATTCCCTCTCATAGCATTGATAGTAATCATAATCATCTACCTATCATCTCAAATATGTATTGTAACTGATATATTCAATTCAAAGTAGTTCTGATTTTGGTATTTTAAGCTTTCAATTATTTACATTGTCCAATTTGTGAGATAATAAAATAATGAAATATTTAAATAACTTATAAGTCGAAGTGATTTGTAAAATATAACACTTCGAGAAGGTGTATTAGATAAGCCATTCACCTTGTGAGGAAATTGGTGGAGCAGTATAGGATAGGAAGAAGAACTTGCATATGACATTCATAGACTTGAAAAAGACCTGTGACGATAGAGGTCATATGGCTTGTGATGATAGAGGTCATATGGAGAAGTATGGAGGCTAGCGGTGTCCTAGTGGCGTACATTAGGATGATTAAGGACATGTACGAGGGAGCGAAGACTCGAGTGAGGACTGCGGGTGGAGACTCGGATCATTTCCAGTGGAGATGGAGCTGCATCAGGGATCGGTTCTTAGCTCGGTTTTGTTTGCCTTAGCGTTAGAGGTGCTGACGCGACACATACGAGTGGAGGTTCCAAGAAGAAGGAGTGTAAGTAAATATTGGTACTCAAGTCATCCCCCAAAGAGATAGTAAAGTATTTTGGGTATATTATTCAAGGAAACGGGAAGATTGACAAGAATGTCACCTATCATATTGGTGCGGAGTGGATGAGGTGGAGGCTCGCCTGGGGTTTTTGTGTGATAAGAGTGTGCCACCCATAACCTAAGGGAAAGTTCTACAGAGTGGTGGTTAGACCAACTATGTTGTATGTGGTTGAGTGCTGGCCTGTCAAGAAGTCCCATGTCTAGAAGATGAAAATAGCTGAAATGAGGATGTTGAGATGGATGTGTGGTCATACCAGAAAGGATAAGATAACAAATAAAGTTATTATGGACAAGGTATGAGTATCATGTGTGGAGGACAAGTTGCGGGAGTCAAGACTGAGATGGTTCACGCCTATGAATAGGAGAGACATAGATGCTCCCGTCATGAGATATAATAGGTTGTCCATTGCGGATCTCAGAAAGAGAAGAGGTAAGCCTAAGAAGTATTTGGGAGAGGTAGTTAGGCATAACATATCATTGCTCCAGCTTACCGAGGATATGACCCACGGTAGAAGACGTGGAGGCCGATGATTAGGGTTATAGGTTGACAGATAGTAGTGTGTTCCTCCGAGGCTTACCAGTAGTACTAGGACTATTTTTGTGTTATCTTATTCATGATTCTTTATTATTACATGTTGTGTCATTTACGCATGTTACCCTTAATATATTGTTGTTACTATTGTTTGCTACTTGTTGCCTTATCTCCGTTGTTCCTTGAGCCGAGGGTCTATCAGAAACATTCTCTCTATATTTGTAAGGTAGGGGTAATGTATGCGTATGCACTACCCTCCCCATACTCCGTTTATGGGAATACACTGGTTTCGTTGTTGTTGTTGTTGTTGTTGTTGTTTTGAGGGTCAATGCGCTTCATATAAAGTTAAATGCACGTCTCATGCCTTCACCCTTTAAAACATTGTCGTATTAGTTTTACTCAACAAATGTATGAGTCTGAATCATTTAAAATTTAATAATATATTTGTTTTTAAATTTACAATAAGGTAATACAAATACATTTTAAAAAATGGAGAAGGGTCAAAAATACCCCTGTACTATCGAATATTGTTTAATGTTACACTCTGTTATACTAATCGATCAATAATATCCCTACCGTCTTACTAGTAAACAAATATACTCCCACGTTAACGGAAGGGTCACGTGGCGGACATTTAAGTCATGTGGTCCATCCGAGTTTAATTTTTATACTGACCGACCCAACCCAGTGCCGTTGAAACAAGATCACATATCGGTGGCCGGTGAGTGATCACGGCACTGACGAACCACGCGAAGGATTCACACATTGAAACCGAGAATATTTAGCGGTGAATCGTGCCGCTGCAGCTGACAGCCTGGATGAGCAACAACGTTGATGATGGCGATTATTTTATTTTTAGTGAGAAAAATCGAAGTTGTGTAAGAGATTATTTAGCTTTGTCGTTACTGTAGATGCCATAAGTAAAACACCTTAGTTTTGGATGTTCTTTCAATCCTCAAAGAAAAGAAGCATATTCAAATTTTAGAATAGAAATAAATAAGGGAAGCATATATCAAGGAGATTGACTTTTAAAAACGAAAAAATATTTCATTGTAAAATCTAATAAGTAATCTACGGATATAGACATACAGTAGATGACTCTTAAGAAATAAAGAAACTCCAATGTTTTCAATTTCCGCTTTACTCCACAAGCCCCAAAAATTTCCATTTCATATCACCAAAGTCATCTCTTTCTAACATCTAAATCTAGCTTTACCCAATAAAAAAACAAGTCCAGCAAAAAAAGTCTTCATTCGAGAACAAGTTGATCTTTAACTTGAAAGCTAGTACTAGAAAAATGATAAAAACAGACAGAAAAATGAAAAGTGAACACGATAATGAAACCGAAGAAGAAGAAGTAGAGTAAGTAAACATTCCGACAAAGTGACTGACAAAGAAGAAGAAGAAGTGGGGATGGGTGGAGAAAAGGGAAAGAAGGGAGTTGGTAAGGGTTAAAAAGTTTCTCACGTTGCAAAAAAGTGGCTATCCCACGTGCTAATCAAAAAGATTAGGAGCTAATTAATAATTTTTTCATTATGAATAAGGGTGTTATTTTTAGGTTGGGTAGCGGGTACTAGGTCGGGTCACTATAAAAATTAAATCCGGATGGACCACATGACTTAAATGTGCGCCGCGTGGCCCTTCCGTTAACTTGAGGGTATATTTGTTTAATAGTAAGACGATAGGGTTATTATTGATTGATTAGTATAAATGAGGGTAACTTTAAACAATATTCAATAGTACAAGGATATTTTTTACCCTTCACTTTTTTTAAAAAACAATCTAAATATTTTTAACGGGTCAAAACACATACGTTGTAATTAATTTAGAGTCAAACTATACATAGTGAACCATTGTAAGAACTAAAATTATAATTCGCAAATAAATGAAGGATGAAAAGTGCAATTAATAAAAGGGCATTGTGTTACGGTGAGCAAGGAGTAGGATTGCGGAGCAAGGGGGAAGCAGCAGAGGAAAATGGAAAGCTCGGCGATTCTGAGAGAGTGGTTCGATCGGGTCGACTCGGAGAAAATCGGCAGCGTCACTGCTATTCAACTCAAGGTCTGTTTTGGTCTCGTAGAAATAAGCCTTCCGTTTTACGTACTCCGTTACTGAACTTGACGCCTTCCTTTTATACCATATATGTACCGCGCGGCCTTGTTTGGGATCGTCACTTTTCAGAGTGCTTTTGCGATTGGAAATTTAGAATTTCCTATCTCTGTTGTCCAGCAAATGATCAGGTTTTCTTTTTTTCTCTTTGTATTAAATTACGAGACAATAACATCCAAATAATTACTACACAGGTCTTTACCAATTGTAGTTTTATTTCCTCCATTTTATATCAATTTTCAGGATGTATGATTTTGACAGGAATGGAACTATGAGTTTTGAAGGTGAGGATGATCTCTTGCTGATTGTCTCTCTACTCTCATTAATAGAGTTTTGTGCTTTTTGTTTAATTATAGAAATTCTCTCAATCAGAGTGATTTTATCTCAAATAACAACAACAACCCAGTGCAATCCCACGAGTGGGGTTTGGGGAGGATAATGTGTACACAGACCTTACCCCTACCCTTGGAATAGAGAAGCTGTTTTTGAAAGACGCTCGGCTCAAAAGGAAGAATAAAAACAGGTAAATATCAACAACAAGCCAGGAAAATGCAACCAATATTGTATGAACTGGAAAAATAGGTGGAAAAAAGCAATAGCAACAATAATAGCAATAGTCAAGCAGTAACAACGACAAGGTACTAGAAAACCTAATCGGAAAATAGCACTAAAAACCACCCTTACATCAAGCAGTAACAACGACAAGGTACTAGAAAACCCAAACGACAAGGTACTAGAAAACCCAAGCGGAAAATAGCACTAAAAACCACCCTTACACTACCCCTCTAAGAAACAACGACAAGTACTAGCCGGCTAGCCCTAACAAACCCGAAACGGTACAGAGAAACACACTCCAACCTACTATCCGTCCACCGTAATCTTCGACCTCAAAATCTCCTATCAAGGGCCATGTCCTCGGTAAGCTGCAGTCGCGTCATGTTCTGCGTTATCACCTCTCCCCAATACTTCTTAGGTCGCCCCTACCTCTTCTCCTACCTGCCGGCGCCAACCGTTCACACCTCCTCATTGGAGCATCTAGACTTCTCTGTCTCACATGCCTGAACCATCTAAGCTTCGCTTCCAGCATCTTATCCTCCATGGGGGCTACACCCACTTTCTCCCAAATATCCTCATTCTTAATCTTATCCAACCTAGTGTGCCGGCTCATCGCAACATTCTCATTTTCGCTACGTTCATTTCCTGGATATTGACGTTTTTGACTGGCCAGCATTCTTCTGCCCATACAACATTGTCGGTCTGACCACCACCTTGTAGAACTGACCTTTAAGTTTTTGTGGCACCTGCTTGTCACACAGGATGCCGGATGCTAACCTCCATTTCATCCACCCCGCCTCTATACGGTGTGTGACATCCTCAATTTTCCCGTTCCCTTGGATAACTGACCCAAGATACTTGAAACTTCATCTCTTAGGGATGACTTGCGAACTAAGTCTCACATCTATGGTTGCTCCCCTCGTCTCGTCGCTGAACTTGCACTCTAAGTACTCCGTCTTAGCCCCGCTCAGCTTGAAACCTTTAAACTCTAAGGTCTGTCTCCAAACCTCCAAGTCTCCAACTTCTCGTTGACACTGCCTCACGCATCATCAATCAGCACAATATCGTTAGCAAATAACATCTACCAAGACACCTCCCTTTGAATATGCCGCGTCAGTGTATCCATCACCAAAGCAAATAAGAACGGGTTGAGAGCAGATACTTGGTGTAACCCCATCCCTACTGGAAAATGTTCCAAGTCCCCTCCCACTGTCCTCGCCTGAGTCTTAGCTCCATCATACCTGTCCTTCGGGGTTGTTTGGTACGCGAACTAAATTATCCCGGAATTATAGTCCTAGGATTATAATCCCTAGACTAATTTATCCCTCCTGGGAGGTGAGATAAAATAATACCGAATTTGATGGGATAAGGTGGGATAAAATGGGATATCCATGATTAAGTTTGGGACAAAATTTATACTATGTATGGTTGGAGGTATAAATTTATCATATCGTCGATCGAACATAGTATAAATTTAGTACCACACTTAATCCCACCTTATTCCACTTTATCCCACGTACCAACGACCCCTTAAGATCATTATAAAACTTTAACGCCTGGAATTAACATTGAAAGAGAAATAGAGAAAAGCAAACACATATGTGCTTTGAGCTAGGAGAGTGGTAATGTCTACAAGGAAAACGAAATCAATATAAGATGTTGCCCTTCCCTAGGCCTCGCACATAGCGAGAGCTTAGTGGTTAGTGCACTGTGCTGCCCTTTTTTTTATAAGGTAGACTAGGATGGAGAATTTTCAAGAGACATAATGAGCATATAATATGTTAGCTTAACCTTAACATAAAATTATTTTTTTCTTACATTTATATATAATGAGAGAAAAGAGTGAGAGAGATTGTTAATAGCAACTACTGCTTCCGACTCTCCAGGCATGAGATATATCAAAGCAGTATCTAGATCCCTAGTGCTAATGTTGGATTTTGCATTTGTTACTGCTTATATTTGATTTATCAGAATAACAAGTAGTTTAGTCGAAGGAGGAGTCTTTGTTTAAATTTAAATTTAATAGGATAAGTTAGTTGAGATAGTGTAGGTTTTTGAATTTGAATATTTGTTCTCCTGATTTTTTGTGGATTCTGTTTTAAATTGGCTATTTACCACCTTGTTATGCTTAATAAAATTATTGAGAGACATTTTCAATCAATATTTTTAATATTTTTACTGCCCCATCTTTTAAAAAACCAACAGTGGTACCAGAGCTTCATTGGTCTTACGGGATCTGTGAATTCTTCCAAAGAACCATTTTCAAATCATTTTAAACCAATATCAATTTTTAAACCGATTTTCAAACATGGCAAGCAACAATCTCTCTCTTTGAATGCCCCACAAACTTCCCTGGCAAAACAGTGAAAATAAAATCATATCTTAAAACCTATGATTCATTAAATGTTGTAATGGAAGAACAATCTTTACGAGCAATCCATGAAAATCCTATCATTGTCCAGAATCAAATACTTTTCAAAAGAGATTTTGGATAAGACAAGGTCACTAAGGGTGTTTTTTATGCGCAAAACCAAAAAAAGAAAAAAAGGAACAAGTCATATTGCAAATGGATGCAAGTTCAAAAACACTTGAAAGACTGCACAAGCACAAATAGCCAAAACAGAAATTGAGGAGGGTCAACCTATTGCAGCAACAAAAGCAAGGAGGAGTGTTAGATTTTGCATTTGTTACTGCTTATATTTGATTTACCAAAATAATAAGTAGTTTAGTCGAAGAGGAGTCTTTGTTTAAATTTAAATTTAATAGGATAAGTTAGCTGAGATAGTTTAGGTTTTTGAATTTGAATATTTATTCTCCTGATTTTCTGCAGATTCTGTTTTTAAATTGGCTATTTAAAGGCCTCTTGGTTAATAAAATTTATTGAGAGACATTTTCAATCAATATTTTTTATATTTTTGCTGCCCCATCTTTTAAAAAACCAACAGCTAAGCTGCTGTTCAATCTACTTTAGGCCCTTCTTTACTTTATTTTGGTGCAATGGAGTTTATGTTTAACAATTGTTCCATTGAGATTCTCAGACTCATATTAATCTAATTTCTGTTTGCCAGAGTTTGTTGAACTTAACAAGTTTCTGCTGAAGGTCAGCTTTCTTCCCAAGTTACATTTTTGCCTATTTTTTTTTTCTTCAAAAACATTAACCGGTCTTTCTATATGCAATTTGCATGTGATTTGAGTGGCACCTTGCTGTGTTTTCTCATACACAGAATTTGGCAATAGTTGCACAACCTCATCTTGGCAGCACTAAAACGAAATACTTAGTGTTGCATGAACTCAACGGTGTCTTTCTTCTTTTCCTGTAGATGCTTCATAAAATGTTTTCCTAAGTTGTGTTCTTTCAAAGGTTTTCAATAGTTTGATTTATATGAACCATCAGTCTCTCATTTGTAGGTGCAACATGTGTTCTCAGACTTGGAGAGGTGAATTTCTTTTTTGGTAAAGCTATTCCCGTTTATTACTTTGGTTTCTGTTGTTAATATGGTACACTTTGAGTCCCCTAATACTTCATCGTGTCATTGGTTGGAATTTGGAAATATATTTTTAGGAAGTTAATTCTTATATTATTTTGGTCATTGAATTAGGGGTCGTGGATTCCTTGTTCCAGATGATGTTTACGAGGCAAGAAATTCCTTAATCTCAAACTCGTTCTGCCTTATTGTGTTTGCTTATTACTACAGTTCAGACCTTCTTATGGCGAGGAAAATGAGGAAAGAATGCTTGGACTGCCAAATGGTCTTTAGCAGCCCGTTTATTTGCAACAGACGATAATCTATCAATGAAATTGTTGCATCATTTGCAGGCGTTGATAAAAATAGGATTCCAGCTCGACTCTCCAGCATTATACACCGTGTGCGAGGTACTATAATTGTTATAGAATTCATTATGAGATTCAGTAGATATTGTTCTTTGTGAAGTGGGATGCAGAAATATCTCATTCAATGGACTTAATGTGTGTGATGAAAATTCCTTGAGGCCTACACTAATATGTAGTATCTTATTCTCAAAGCACCAATGAAACTGAAAAGGCTGTTCGTTTTACCTACATTGCATATTTTCTCATGTAGCTCATACCTTTGTTTCATCATCAAAACAAAAGCTAATGAAGTATTTGGTTTTAAATAAAATTCGACAACCAAGTATCATTTATCATGTTCCTTTTTGCTATTCCTTTAGTTGTTTATACCGTATTTCATAGAAGAGAAGAAAAATGACGTATATTAGAAAAAAGCATTAAATTTGTTCAAGTACCCTTGGTTTATTCGTTTTAGTTGTTTAAACCATATTCATAGAAGAGAAGAAAATCGTAAATAAAGGCATGGAGTTCCTATTGACATGTATTTGGTTAAACTATATTTTAATTGAAGCTAGCAGTATGGATTAGAAGAAACTGAAATAGAAGAAAGTGCCCTTTGCTTATCGCTTTTCGCTTAAAGCCCAATGAGCTTTATCTTTTTTTTTTTTTTTTTTTTTTTTTTTTTTTTTTTTTGCATTTATAATGACTTGGTGGTTTTATAAACGTGTTAAAAGGATAGAGAGTACGCAAAAAGGTTTTAGTTAATGGCTTGCAAACCATAGTCATAACGCTGATTGTGATGATGATGGTGTGGGTTGTGGCAGATGGTCAGAATGAACGAGCAAATGCTCACAAACTTCATTAAATTGTTATTTTGGTTTTTTTCTTTTTTGAGGTTCATGAGAGTAGGATGATAAAATGCTATGGTAAAACATAGCTTAATTCTCCGCCTTTACAGATCAGGGAAGAAAATAACACAGCTTAATGATTTTCATTACTACACCTTTTGTATTTTTTTTGGATAACCGTGGTGGCGTGAAACCTCATCGTTCTCTTCCACTTCATTGACCACTAGGCCACACCCTTGGGTGCATTACTACACCTTGTATTGCCATGCAGTCATGGGCACTCAATTTGATTGTTCACGTGGAGGGTTACTCGCAGGATGACATTTTCTTATTGTAACTAAGATACGCATGTGGAATATCATGTGATACATTGTATGTTAATTGGTTTGAGGGTGAAAAAAGATCTTTCTAGTCCTCTGCTTTTGAACTGATATAATTCCTTTTCTGGGTAAATTCTGCAGAGTTTTGATAGGAACAAGAATGGAAAATTCAGGCTTGATGACTTCATATCTCTTTGTATCTTTGTACAGTCTGCACGGTGAGTAGATCTTTATTAACATGAGATGATTGTCGCTTGGATTTATAATATTCATGATCGATGTATATGATGAGGAACACTTGTTTTATATCTGGCACTTTGAAATTGAGTCACTGGCATCTTCCTTACTTAGGAATGATTCTTGGTTAAGACACGTCAATTAATGATTGAGTTAGACATTCATTTCAACTACAAAGATTTGTAGGTCTTGATGAGGCTAAAATGTGATTCAGTGGAGTTGCAATTCCAATAGTTCTTAGATGTTAGTTCAGTGCTGAACTTCTTAGCAAAAAATTTTAAAGATACTTTTGATCTTTGCAGGAACCTTTTTGATTCATTTGACACAAGCAAGCAAGGCCGAGTGACTCTTGATATCAACCAATTTATCTACTGCAGTGAGTCCTTTCATTATCTACTTGTTTTTGTGATACTGCCTTTCAGTTTGCATTCCACCAGTTGGTATCAGTAGTAGAGATGGGAGAGATTTCCATCGGAAGTCCATTCAGAGGTTCTTCAGAAAAGGTGGCTTCTGGTAGCATTTACTCGTCCTCTCTTGAGTGGTGAACCCATAAACCCCACTTATTGTCTGTGTTGGAAGTCTTCCCATTTAATAGTCTGCTTGAAGCCGCGAAACGATAAAGCTCACTTGTTACTGAAGGTTGTGTTATTCATCCGGATGACCGTAGTTATTTGGATGACTGCCCTTCCAAACTGTTAGGCTTGTCTCGCATGCCGATGGAGTTAATCACCATCCCTATCCTTGACAGATATGTCTGATGCTCTTTCTCTGTCGGCATGCAAGGAGAAGAACAATAGAAAGGAAATGATTCCTTTAGGAATTTGGGAAATGTTCAACATTTACCTTTTGTAATAGGGTGAGATTATTGAAATAAATATACGTCGTCAGTTGAAGATATAACCCTGTTTGCGTCTAACCTGCCGGTATCAGTGGTTGTCATCCATTTTTGGTGAAGATGTTAGTCTGCTTTATGTTATGATACAAATACAATATAGCATGCCTCGTTTTATAACAGCAGTCTTTTTTCCTCCTTTTTTTATTTGCAGCTGCTAATTGTAGAATCTAAGGCCGTCATCTCACTGTCCAGTTTCCAATTGCTGAGTATGACCTTAGCCTCACTGCTATTAGCGTGAAAGTGAGGTGCTTTCAGCGTTTTTCTGTATGCAATGATTTAAGAAGAGGCTTGAGCAACCGGTGTATGGTCGGAGTACCAAGGAGTCATTTCGTTCGTGCTCAAGTTATATTAGGATTGTAATGCATGGATTGTTAAAGGTGTATGTAGTATTATAGGGTAAATAATTATCACTAGAATATTGTATTTGTTTAGACACTCAGTTCATCGCATTAAAATATTGATATACAATGTACATTTAAAAGTTGTATCTGGTCTAAAATTGGAGAAATATTTGTTCCCCTAGCATATATTAATCGCTTTATCTAACTTGTTGGTTCCCCTAGCATATATTGTTATTTCGTCTTTGTTGAGATTCTTTAGTGATTATAGAATCAATGTTATAAACATTATCAAAAGCAAATGAAACATAATTAAAGATGATTAAGTAAACAAGTAATAATTTCAAGGGGCATCTTGTAGTCTAATACATGTGTTGCATTGAAATTAATGTAGTTAATTGGTTGCTGAATAAGTAAAGCAAGGATTATCAATACAGAGATTAAAATGGCAATATTACTAATGCTGAATTTAATATAGTGAATAAATCATCTAACGAAACGACTCTGCACATCGGGAAAAGCAAAGCAGATTTGCTCTCGTCCAAGTGTGTTGAAGCATGACTCTAATCCGGTAAGATTGTGGCAAATAAGAAATGGAAGAGTCTGTTCTGACTTCATCTCCCTAACTTTCACAATCATTAAGGACGAAAAGCCATTATTGGAAGAGGAAGCAATTGGTTTAATACATAAAGGTCATCCGGCCAAGAGTTGGGAAGATAAATAGATCTTCTGACTTCTTTCTTAACATGTTTATCATCCGTAGGCTAACATACAGCTAAGAAGGATTCCAGAAGCCGATTAGAAAAGCTCTCCAATGACAGAATGTGCAGCTCAATCTGTGGATTATACTACTGAGCGCAATTCTCCTGTTTGTAGAGCAAACCTCCGGTGCTGCGACAGAACACAAGGGATTTTGACTGCTTGTATTCTTGAGGTCAAGTCATTTTCACAGGATCCTTTGTAATCCTTAGCTGCATTTAGTACCGTCTGGAAAATTTGCAGAGGGTCACCATGGCTGACCACCAACACTGTGCATCTGCAATTGCAGTGTTCCAGACCACAATCGTTACTTATAGGTCCATCAGATATCATGAAAATGCAGTTAAACACTAGGAGAATCTTGAATTTAAGCATGAACTGTGATTCTACTGCCATGCAAAATTTCCTTCATTTGTTAAAAAGAATAAGCAAACCTCATTACCACTAACAATTATCCTACTCTACATGATTAATATTGGAGTTAAAAGCACAACATTACCCTCGAAATTGTGACTCCATGTTAATCAATGCACTTGTGAGTCTAGACACAACATCTGCAACACTTTCTCCACCTTCAGGCTGCATGAATGGATCCTTCTCATCAAGAGCCCATATGTCTGGATACTGAAATCAGAAATAATTAATCAGTCCGAGAGCCCCAACCAAGTGCAAATGCTTATAAATGTTGAGGATCCATTTGATTTTGAAATGCAGAGAACAAATAACAACTCACTTTATCATGAGACTTAAGTTCATATGAAGGACCAAAGAAACGCTCCCGAAGATCTTCTAGAACCTGTTATAACAAAATTGTCTGAACTCAGAGCTTATCAGCAGAATCTGCTCGTCTTAAAGCCAAATTCATAACATACCAATCCATCAATTGTTTTAGCTTAGAAACATCTCATCGTGACAGGAAAGGCAGGGGTACCTTATATAACACTCAAAAAGCTTTTTAGGCTTATTGTTGATTGGTTCGAGTGCATCGGGCAAAAATGACATAAAAAATGAAAAGTTATGCAGCTAAATCAAATTCATCACCAGAAGGAAAAGTACAGAGCAATTCGGTTTAAGCATATAAATCTAGAAGTGTGCCAAAAGGAAGACATGATACCAGGTGGAATAGAGATATAGCCTGAAAAAGAGATGTAGCCCAAACAATTCATCTTTGCTATGTACATGAGCATTTCTCAACTGAATGGCTTATATCAATAGGACAATGAGATTTCAGCCCATGAAATGACAATCCCTTTTGACTTTATTGCTAACAGCTTGTTTGGATGGTTGTTACACATCGTTTCATAATGTATCGTATCGTATTGTATTGTACTGTATCGTCTGATAAATACAATGTTTGGATAGACTGTATCGTTTGCTGTTGTTTCATGACACCACACACCAGCAATATGAAGAATAAACTTGCAATATTATAAAGAAAAATTATGATACGAAGTAAATTTATTATATAAAAAGGTAGGATAAATGATAAAATACAATTATTTAATCATAATGAAGGGTGAGATGAGAGAAAAAGAAAAGATAACGACGCAACCACACCAAATAGGTCGTTACATAAAGTGGCACATTTCGTGACGGATTAAACGATACGATACAATAAAATTTAAGTAACAACCAAAACAAATATTGTATTTAAAGTAACAATACGATACAATACAATAGGTAACAACCATCCAAACAAGATGTCAATGTCCTTGCTACTTTTACTCTCTATTCATGTCACGGGTTCTAATAACAGTGATCAGAGCTTTGTGAATTGGTTATCTCAAGTACCTCTGCAAACAAAATTACCATGATAACACTTAGACACAACCTTCTTTTTCTTATTTACTAATTTACTAACAAGCCAAAAAATAACTTAAATACAACCTTGCAACAAAATAAGCAAATAAATAAAATATACAAAAGAGGTTGCAAGAGGGCCTATATGTCCCTGTGACGGATGGATAAGACTTACCATACACTGCGGTCCTTCAAAAGAAATATCTAGAACTGATGCAACCACTTGTGCAGTATGAGTGGTCCTCGAGAAGGGAGAATAGCAGATTCGAACATTTTCAAGTGGTACTTTATCTTCTTTGAGTACCTGTTATCAGAAATCAGATTGCCTGTAAACCCCATTAAGAACTAAGCTTATAGAGAAGAGATATACCCTTTTTAGCTCAAAAAAGAGTAATTAATATGCAATTACTCAGAATGAGGAACGATATGACAGTCTCTCTTTGCCTATCTTCAACTGAAAGGCAGCAAACAGAAATACATATATCAAGGTGCTAATCATCGGGAGACTCTGTTAGTAGCCATAAAGTATGGAGATAAACTGGCTATTTCAACTCTTAAGTCTCCAGGGAAACATGATTTCACAACAGGAGAAAGCATAGTTTGACAAAAGGTGAGCCTCCACATGATATTGTTTAAGGGGATAGAAGCCTATACATGTTCTTTCAGAAAACACTTCTCTCTTCCTCCTCTGCTGCTAAGACGCTTTTGGTTAGAACTTTTTTTTTTGCTTATGTGAGCCATGTTATTGCTGAAGATAGAATTCATTCATTTACTTGTAATGAACACTCGCTTGGTAATACCAGTTCACTTTTCTCTGTGATTCTTAGATTTTTCTTTCAACCACTACATCCACCTCAACTTGATCCAAGATTTGACACATGTGACCTGAGTTTCCAGTTGTTTAATATGTCACCATCTCCTTATACTCAGTATACTATCTATCTTGGATGAGGAAGTGTTGCTAACTTCAAAACTATGACATCACAATGATTGTTCTCATAGAAGAAAAATGGACATAGATAAAAATTAAACCTTTTAGTACAGACGCATTGTAAAATCCCAAGGGATTTCACTGGAATATAATAAGTTTCGGAGCATAAAAAAGAGATAGGTGATAGGATTCCAGGACATACATAATCAAATGTTTAAAAATAACTAGGGAAGCAGTGGTGGACAGCAATTATGGTTCCCGTACTCCATATCTAGATAGGTGGAGCATCTGAATCATGAAATGTCTGCCGAAGACTACTTTGGGAAACCAAAAATTGAGAATTCAATGGGAATACCAACCTTTAGGAATGACTCTCCAGCCAATTCTGCCTGTTTGATTCCTTCAGGAGCCAACTTATATTGTTCAAGTTTTCCATTTTCCTGTAAAGATAATGGCTCTTTTCAGTAATTTAGGTTGCCAAGAAAAATGTGGTAACAAGGAGAAAAAATCATTTCAGCCAACTCTCAAACCTCCCCAGGGATTATATCTCTAACAGTCAAATGTTGTATTGTTCCGACTTTTAAAGGTTAGTGCATTTCCCGATGCTAGGTAAACCATCTATCCCAATTAACGTTAGTTGATTGAACTGTGGTAAAATAGAAAGAAGGCCGGTCTGTCTTATTACTTGGAACTAAGTGATTAATGCCATCACGCTGTACAATGTGTCAATTACTTAGAGCAAGTATTCCAATCTAAGTAGAGTGCCATGGCGAAGGCAGAGGAAGATCATTGTGTTGATGGGTTAGAGGAGGTTGCCTTTTTTTTTTTTTTTAATAATGTATTCAAAAGCTGCAAACTTTACCAGTTGTGAGGCAAACCATGGGCTACCAAATGAATGTCAAATGTGCAATGGCATTTGGTCAAAGTTGGTCACTTTATAAGGAAAATTAAGAAAAGACAGGTAGAAAGCAGGCTCAGTCCTTTAGAACACAAGCTAAAATGTACTGTTAACTGTAAAAAAAAAAAACCTTATTAGAGAAGATACTCTAAAGAGATTTAACCCAAACTAAAATTTTGAATTTAGAGCCGATTAACTGACAGATAAACACTTCAAAATTGTATCAAGAGCGAAATAAGACAGGAAGTGGAAAGTTGTTTTAGCATATAATGAAGAAGGGAAAATGCTGATCCAACAGAGACGTAGTGAGAGAGCAAAAGAAAAAAACCATGGAGGAAACGATGAGGCCCATTTCGTTGGGAATGCTTTTGCCATGCCTCAGCACCCAATATCTGTTCCCCACTAACCTAACGCCACCTTCCCCTGCCATTCTTTACTCTCCACTCTTCACTGCTCTTCCTTTGTTCGCTACGCATCTCAGCCAATCCGGGGCAGTAGTTATAGGCTACTCCACGACGTCGTTTCTAATTATTTATTTTTTTGAGTGTAGTGACCGAAGAATAAAGGTACAATATATTAGGGATTTTTGGATAAAAGTATCCCTTATCTTTGGCAGTAGATGTAACTTTGTCCTCTAAATATAAGATTGAGCACTATTTGTCCTTTAAGTTTGCAAAACTTGAGCACATTTAGTCTAAGAGCCCGTTTGAACATTAAAAAAAAATTACTTTTTTCGAAAAAAATTCATTTTTTTTTTGAAATTATTGTTTGGCCATAAAATTTCCAATTTTCACTTGAAGATGAATTTTGAAATTTTTAAAAACTTTGAAAAACTCCAAAAAGTTATTTTTCAAAATTCACTCAACTCACTCACAAAATTTCAAAAATAATCCAAAATAATATTCATGTCCCAACACAATTCTAATTTTCAAATATCATTTTCAAAAAAAATTCACTTTAATTTAAAATTTTACAATGCTTATGTCCAAACGCCCACTAAGTAACAAAAAACTCCCAAAACATGTTAAAACTAACAGAATATAACCTGCACGTGAAGAAAAGTTGTTGCTCCACTTTGTTAATATGTGCATCAGGCTACATACTTAAAATGTTCCTCCAATATCTGCTAAATGGTAAAGCTTATATGGATTATACTTGGATGTCTAGTTTAATTTATAGTTATAGTGTTTGACCAAAAAGATTTTTTAAGTCTTTTTTCCAAACTAAATCAAATGATTAGGAGAAGGATAAATCCTAACCAAAGATAATTAATTCTAGATCTAAGAGTATAAACGAGAAAAAGTTGAAATGGTTGGAACTAAGAATCGATTACAATCCTCGATTGAGGTCCATGATATAGAAAGAAGTAGTGTTTTGATTAACGTTAAATAATAATGCAAGATAAAGGAATGAAAAGGTTCACAAATCCATTGATGAGATAGATCTTCGCTTATGCAACAAAGTTGTTTATACGCTAGTGCCGAGGCTCTGAGCGATTTCCTTTACCTAAAGCAGGCTCTCAGATCCTAAGATTTTTGTGTATGAAGATGTGTGTGTTCTCGAACCAGCCCATTTCTTCCTTCTGTTCCCTAGCACTTATACTAGATATTCCCATTTACCCAGGGATCCCTAAGTGTAATGCCTCAGTCCTTCGATCGTCCTTCAGACTGACCCTCTGAGACACCTAAGTGTCTGGTCCGCCGTGTAGGCCTTCTGGGTGTTTGACATCAGCCATAGCCGAACCACTTGCCATCATATTGCCTCATAAGCACGACTTCGTCTTGCTCGGCCTGTGGTCGTACCTTCTTATATGAACTTCTTTTGGTCAGATTTTTGACTTATACAGTTAGTCCCTTCGTCTGTCGAGGTCGACTTCGGGCGAGCTCGATGGGCGGACCTTGCTAGCTTAAGAGTTGAGAAATCTGAGCACCTTGATAGATGGGCGAATAATTCATGGCAAGATGACGATGTGACGCTTCGAGAGCCGTACCAGACCGTTACGTCAGTATAAAATGTCATTGATTCATCATGCGTCATTATGGCACGTTCCCGATACGTTGCACCATTTTCTGTGCCTCTTCCATTTTGAAATAATATGGCGGCGTTTGGTTTTCTCGCTCAGGGTGCCTGTATCCTTATAAATAGGGGAGAATTTTTCATTTGGGTGTTGTTCTTCCCAATCGTTCAAAAAATCCCAAAAATTTTCTTCTTCTCCTCCAGCCTTTCACATTTCCCTTTCTGTTAAAATTTCTTGTGGCTGCTACCCTCTTTTCTTTATCATTCCCAATCCACGCAACCAAAGAAGAGATGACTAGTGCATCCTCCAACCTAGACAGAGCTGTTGGTGCCCTCGCGCCGGAAACTGACATACCCTTTCATGAAGAAGGGGAAATCGTGGGGGAAGATGAGAACTTTCCCATCGTGGACGAGATAGTCTTTCACCCGAGGAAGACCATGACCAATTTTAAGAACCCTCCCGAGGACGAGTTTGAACCCGTCATTTCTGAAATGGATGCCGTCACGCTTACTGCACTTAAGGCCAAATGGAGGATCCCTAAATATATTAAACTTGTTCCAGCGGGTTGTGACATTGTGCATATACACCGCCCGGGATATTGAGCATTTATGTGTACCCATTCGTCATCGTATACACACTTCCCCTTCCTTCCTCGGCGGTGGACTTTTGCCGCTACTATGAGGTGTGTCCGACTTTAGCTCTCTCCGTACATATACAAACTCTTCCTCATGCTCATCAAGTACGCGGAGCTGGCTGGTCGTGGGATTTATCTCCATCACCTGCTTAATCTCTTCGTTCCAAATTTTCATAGGGGCACAATGATATATCTTCATCACCGAGGAACCAAGGTCTTGGTGGTGAAGATGGACGATAAGACCAATCGCTGCTTTTGGGAGAACTTCTTGTATGTGAGGACGGAGCATGTGGTGTCGAGCCCTGGCGGGGTTCCTGAGGTGTGGAATTTTGCCCGTAAGTTTTTCTTTCTTTCTCTCTCTTTTTTTTTTCTTCAGAAAATGGTTGTCTATTGCTCCCCTCCGGTGATCTGTTCGCCTTTTTTTTGTAGCCAAGAGGGTACCTCCTCCATTAATTGCCGATATCCGCGAGTGGGTGAGCCAGGTTTTGCCCCATACGGTGGGGATTCGTGAATGGTCACTGCTCCATGAGAGGTTTGGGCGCAAACCTTCCACTGGTGAGTCATCTCGTCTCTCCCTTAGTCACTTTGGTCTTCGCTCTGTATTTTCCTCCTTCATATATCCTCTTTTGGTTAAATTTCTCTTATTGACAGGTCATAGGGAAGCGAGAGCGAGGGCTCCCATTCCTGTTTTCCGTCAGCTGGATTCTTCAGTCAGACATGTACCCGTAATGAATGCAAATGAGGGCGTTCATGCTCTTGCTACTTCGCAGATCGCGTCTACGCCCGAGATTGGCCGTTTGGAGGCTGCTCCTCTGGCAGATACTCCGGTTCCCGCAGTTTGTTTGGTGGACGAACTATCTCAGGACGATGGCAAAGAGGCCCTATCAAAGAGGCAGAGGATAATGTCTGAGGGGGTTGCCCTCGATTGAGGGGATTCGAGGGGCGACCCCGTGTTGGCGGTGTTTGAACCTGACAGTGATGCTGGTTTGGGCACAGGGTCCACATCTTCCTTGGATGTGAAGACAATGCCTATTTCGGGCGTGGCGGAGACTGTTGTGGTAGGAGGGCAGAGTTCAAAGGCCGCTGCGATTGTTCTGAGCGGTCCATCGACATCTCAACAGGACCGTGCCTCCTCTCCGGCTAATGACAGGTTGAAGGGCGTAGTTGTAGACGATTACAAATTCGATTCAGATATTGATCCCGAGGACATGAGAATGTTCGAGGAAGGGTTTACCTGGGTCGAGGTGAGAACGAAAGGTCCTTCCATTGTGCTCGAGATTCCATCGGATTATGACTCGTTGAAGGATATGGTGGACTTGGTGCCCCAATTCAACCTTTTGTGTTCCGCTGCTGAAAGCAAGTCTCTTCAGGGGATCAATGATGCTGGTCTGTCATGCGGTGTAGCTGGTATGGCTTTGAGGGTGAGTTTTTTACTGTTTTCTTTGTTTCGCGCCTTTCGCTTTGCTGACTCTTTCCTTTTACTCCTCTTTTTCGTCTTCAGACTTTTATCTTGAAGATCGAGAGTGCTTGTCGGGCGAAGACGTGGGCTGCTATCTTTCAAAAAATGGCTATGAAGTACCGCTGGTATCGCGACAAGTTCCGCGAGATGCATGCGCTGCTAAGGGCGCGCGATAGTCATCAATCCCTTGGGGAGGAGTTGGAGCGGAAAGATGAGTATTTAATGCAGTCCATTGGCAGATGCATCGAGCTCGAGGGGCTGCTTAGGGCCAAAGAAGAGGAGCTCGAGGTGGGCAAAGGGGTTGCGGCTGAATGTGTTGATCTTCAGACGAAGGTGGTGGACTTGCGAGTTGAGCTTGAGAAAAGTGCCATTAGAGTCGCCGACCTATGTGTAGAGTGGTCAGAGAAGGTGAATGAGTTAGAAAGGAAAGTGACTGAGTTGGAGAGGGCTGAGGGAGCCCGATGGCGGCTTTGGCGAGGGCAGCGGCACTTGAAGACACTACCCGCATTCTTAGGTACGAGCGAGCAACTGAGATGGAGACGGTTGCACTGAGGGAGGTGCGGCTCTAGGAACGAATCGGTGGGATTGAGAGAGACGTTTCGAACCTGGGTGATCAAATTGTGGATCTCGAGGCCGAAAAGGCGCAATTGTTGGCTCAGGCTCCTCCTTAAGCACCTGCCTCTGTTGTCGTTCCTCGCTATTTATACGAGATGTGATCCATGTTGAGGTTCAACGAGATATATATAAGGGCTTGTTGATGGCGGTGAGGATTCGAAGATGGGCTTATGTTTGATGATGAAAGTACTGATGGAGGGGACGATGGTGGAGGTGGAGCCGCTGGACCGAGCGGGGAGAAGGATGATGGCGTGGACGGGGACAGTGTTGAGTGAAGCCTTTGTGCTTAGATTTTCTGTACTTAGTTTATTTTTGTTATTTTCTTCATTGTTGCTGGTTCTCTTTTTGTAGGGGGCCGCTTTTGGACTTTTGTAAGACGCTATTTATTCATTTTTTTGAATAAAACAGTCGGTTTGTCTTTGGTTGTACTGTTCTGAAAAGATCTTTGGATTTTCTCGTGATGAATCCTTGACTTTCGATTGAGAATTCGAGCGAGGTTGAATTTTGGTTTGTCAATTCGAGCAAGGTCTGCTTTTGACTTGCAATTAACTCGAGCGAGGTCAAATTTTAGTTTGTTAATTTGAGCGAGGTCGAACTTGACTTGTCATTGATTCGAGCGAGGTCGAATTTTAGCTTGTTAATTCGAACGAGGTCGAACTTGACTTGCCATTGATTCGAGCGAGGTCAAATTTTAGCTTGTTAATTCGAGTGAGGTCGAACTTGACTTGTCATTGATTCAAGCGAGGTCGAATTTTAGCTTTTTAATTCGAGCGATGTCGAATTTTGCTTTCAATTGGCGATGGCCCGGGGCCACAGAGTGTGAGTTCGAACGAGGTTGAACTTTGACTTGTTAATTCGAGCAAGGTCAAACTTTGACTTTTTAATTCGATCAAGGTCAAATTTTTCTTTCAATTGACGATGGTCCAGGGCTGCATGGGTGTGAATTCGAACAAGGTCGAATATAATCCGTAATGAGTTTGAGCGAGATCGAGTACATTTCCTGTGTTGGCGTGATGTGTAAAATCAGTGGACTCATGTAAGAATATCGCATGTTGCCTTGCTTGCTTTTTCGTTGGAGAATATTACATGTTGTTGCATGGTTTATGCATGTGTTGGGAGGAGTTCCAGCCTATCTAGTCCTTTCATTGCTCGGCCCAGGAGAGGTAGCCAACGAGCCGGGCGATGAACTCATTACTCAAGGCTTCGAACCATCCAAAATCTCGATTAATTCGGGCGTGGTTTGGAAATAACTCGTTGAATTTAGTTGGTTGAGTTGGCGTAGCACCGACTTGGCGAGTATGCGGGTGAGTTTTGCGCACTTATGTTCCGCATGTGCTGGAGAGGTTTGCACATTTTCCGGGCTGGCTGCCCAGTCCCAGTCTATGGGGACTTTTTATTTATGGTGTTAACTTGTTCTAAATCGTTTGCCCATTGTCTGCAGTATGATATGGCGTGGGGTGTTTTCCTGATATATCGTTTTCTGAGGGGGTCGGAGCATCTTCGTGGAGAAGGAACTTAAAATTTGTATGTCGGCAGTCCCTCGTTCGCGTATTTGGGAGGATACCCCTATCTCTGATCCATTTTTTTTATAAAAAAGGAATAACATTTAGAAACAAACGGAATCACTTATTACCACGACTGGTTGGTTGGCGGATAGAGGGGATCGGTCATGTTTCTTTCTCTGGCTCTGCTTCGTGGTTGTTATCATCTTGGTGAAGTCGCTTATCTTAGCGCTCTGTGCTTGAGGGATTTGGGCGAGTTGACATCTGCCAGACTCGGGTGTCGTCTTGTGGGTCTTTGGATAGGTATTTGCTATCTCCTCTCCTTAGACCTGGAAAGTCCTCTCGACTTGACTGGCAACGAACTGGAAATCGCGCCGCAGAATGGCTCGTTTTGTTCCATACTCTGATGCTGGTTTTAGATTTGATACCAGATTTGTGCTTGGCCTCATCGTTGGTTGAGCCTGGGCATCTCGTGGATGGGTGACTTACTTCGCCCGTTAAGACCTTGAGTTCAAGTCCCTGTCCGGCCCAGTCCCGGGCGCACAACGACGGCAGAAACACACAAGGCGTACCATAAACATACAGATGGGGAATATTTATCATTCCGGAGGATTACATAGCAGGCATAATTCCACCTTGTAAGAAAGAAGACAATATGTGTAAGGTATATATGATATATGGCGTTAATATGGCAATAGGACTGAGGACGCGCTCCGTACGTAATGGTCGCAGTCCTATTCTGACGAATTATGCTCACAACACACATAAGTTGCTACCGCTGCTGTCACGACCCAAAATACTAACTTAGGTCGTGATGGCGCCCAACACCGGGGTTAGGCAAGCCAACACTCAAATTACTACGGATTTTTCAATATTTGCTTAAACATCCCAACACGTGCCAAGTTTTAAAGTTCAAAACATTAATTGAAAAAGATAATTAGCCAATTTAACCAAAAGCAGTCATAAGGAGGCGTGGGCTAATATATATATAGACAAACGTGCAAACCATAATATCTACCACGTGTGTGCCAGGAACTAGTGTCACAAGTCCTACGGGCATACTAACAGAATATACAAAAGATATAATATAACTGTCCCACTGTCTGGAAGAAAAAGATGGGAATAACAAAAGAAACTCCATGGTGCTGCCGAAGGAGAAGCAGCTCACCGTGAAGTCAGGTCCAGTCTATACTCAGAATCGAGCTCCGCTCTGATAACCAGATGCACCAGCCTCAGGACCTGTACAATTAAGTACAGAAGCGTAGCATGAGTACATAAATAAATATGTACCCAGTGAGTATCCCACCTAACCTCGAAGAAGTAGTGACGAGAGGTCGACTTGACACTCACTAAGGTCCAACAAAATAATTTAACAAGATATGATATCAGTAATAGGCATACGAGGATGACAAAAACAGTAAACATTAAAGATAACTGTAGTTCAAATAAATACTGGAAGTAAATAAGCAATTACTACTTCATTTTTATTTTTAAATATCTGCCCACTCATTATCCATGAAAATCATTAACAATTTAGCATGCGCACACGGGATAAGGACAACCGGCCTGAGCCATCATAATAATCATATATGTACACTGCCGAGGGTCGAACGACCCGAACCATAATGTATCTTTCAATCTCGCTGTGGCGTACGGCCCGCTCCTATGAGAGTGGGGGAAATAACACTCCGCTCGCGGAATGTAAATTGCGAAGCGGTCACATGCACACACAATCCACACAATATTCTTCATAAATTACTTTTCAGTGAACAATTCCTTTAAAATTGTCAAATTCCATGATCTCAGGGAAACAAGCCGCATATAACATAAATTCATCAAGAATATAGTTCATTTCAAGGAAAAACACAAGGCATGGTGTAGGCCTAACTACCCGGACATAACAATAATAGCCGCTACGTACGGACTCTCGTCACTTCGTACGTACGTAGCCCCCACAAACATTAGCACATAGTCATTTAAATCACCCAGGGGGACAATTCCCCCTTACAAGGTTAGAAAGGAGACTCACCTTGCATCGAACCTACTTCCCGAGTCAAGAACGCGCCCGAAACTCCAAACTCGACACCCAAGGACCCGAAACTAGCCAAATGTTATACAAATATATCAATTTATACTCAAAAGTATGGAATCCTCCTATTTACTTAGTTATTTCACCTTACTTTGAAAAATACTAAAATACACCCCCAGGCCCACATGCTCGGATTCCGAAATTTTTTGAAGGAATCAATTATCCATAACCTAAGGATCATTAATATGTGGTTTTTGTATGATTTCACGGCTAATTAACGGGTAATTCCTAAAATTTTCATAAAGCCCTATGTTACTACCCAAATCCTTGATTTTCACTAACTAGGTAGTTAATTTGACTAGGAATCCATGCATTAAACAAACATTAGGGTAGAATTCACTTACCCTTCAGTAGCTAGGTCGTGGGGCTCTTTTCCAAGCTCTCAAGGTCTCTAATGGTGGAAGAAAATGGGGTAAAATGAATAAATCTCGTGTTTTAAATAACTCACTACCCATAGAGGTTCTGCACCTGCGGCTTAAGGACCGCACCTGCGGCTCAAGGACCGCACCCGCGGTCTCGCACCTGCGAGTAAAGGCTCGCACCTATGGAACTGGTACAAGGGGTCTGGGCTCGCACCTGCGGAACTAAGTCCGCACCAGCGGCTCCGCACCTGCGAGAAAGGGCCCGCATCTGCGAGAAGAGGGCAGCCCATCTAGAGGTCGCAACTGCGAGGCTGGGACCGCAAGAGCGATCCCGCACCTGCGACTGGGCAGCTGCTGTCATACCTCCTTTTTCATACACCCCAAGGGGGTATGAGAGTTTTTCCAATTAAAGTGACATTATTCGAAATGGGATTATTTTATTTATTAGAGTCGCCACTTGGAATAGTTTATTTGGTGTCCCAAGTCACCGGTTTATCTTAAACCCAAATCGAGGAAAATTTTATTTTTTAAAGTCTGCGAACCAGAAATTCTAGATAAGGAATTCTGTTAACCCGGGAGAAGGTGTTAGGCAATCCCGGGTTCCGTGGTTCTAGTACGGTCGCTTAGTGATTATTACTTGACTTAAATTGTTTAACTACTCATCTTTAGGGCCTCTATGCATTTACCTTTAAACTACTTTTAATCACTTGATTGTTCATAATTAAAGAATTGAGTTGCGCGTACGTATACTCTTTTCCTTTGGCACGTCAAAAATCATGTCACGCGAACGTGTCCATAATTAATAACGCTTTGTTTATTTATTTATTTTTTTTTTTTTTAAAAAAAAGTTTGATTGAAGTTGCGTGAACACATACTTTGAGTTACTTTTAGAATTAAATTCGCAATTATGTTACGCGAACGTATACATAATCACAATACTAGTCTAAATCGAGCCTAAAGCAAACCACGATTATTCAATTTTTAAAAAGCAACATTGGTGAGGGCCATGGATGATTTAATTTATTTATGGCACACCTCAAACCTTTTCTATAAGTGTTAGTTCTTAATCTAATCTTGCGAGGGCCATGAATTATAAATTTTGTTTGGCATGGCACACCTCACTTATTTTAACAAAGGGAGTTGCGTTTTTATTTTTTAACAATTAATCACGCTTTATTAAATATTAATAAAGTTTGGTCGAAGTTGCGCGAACGCATACCTCGATTTTGTTATTAGGATTGTAATCACTAATCATGTCATGCGAACGTGTACACAATTACGATGATAGATTAAGTCGCACCTACGAGTATTTTTGCGAGTGTTCATTTAAAGTTGTATTTGTGTCATGCGGACGTGACGCAATTAATAACATTTTTATTATTATGATTGTTTGGCCAAAGTCGCGCAAACGCGTACTTTAGTCTTACTTTGAGAATCATAATTATTTCACGCAAACGTGTACATAATCACGATAATAGATTAAAAGCGTGCCTAAGTCATACTACCACATGAATTGCTTCATACTACATATGAGACCAATGGAATAATAAATTAAACATATTTGGGAAAAGGTGAAAATTATTTTAAGTCAACACTTTCAAAGTACCACCATTATTTAGAATATTCGGATAGGAATACATAAAGTTTAATTGGATAGACTATGACTAGTTAGAGGAAAGTCAGTACAATCTTTTCGATCAAGGAAATATCATATTTCTTTTGTTCATATTTGAAGAAAAATATTTTCAGAAGTATTGCTATTAACACTTTCTAAACTTAACATTATTTTGAAGTATCGAGGATTCGAAAAAAAAAAATTATGTTTACAAGTTAAATTGCTATTGACGGTCTTTTTAACACATGCTTAATTCACAACATATTCTTTATATAGATGCTACTAGGGAATGTCGTACCCTATGTTTGCAATAAAATGCAACCAGGGGTTGTAGTA